>APFE030830627.1:112998-127913 GCA_000404065.3 Pinus taeda | reverse complement strand
TCCTCATATCGATTTTTGGAATATGGTGGGTATTTGATCCAACATTAGAGTCTATGGAATCATGATTAACATTTTTTTGTGCTCGTCATGAGTTTCCTTTACTACCCTTTCACCATTAGTGACCATTTCTTGTAGCAACTTATTCATATTTATCTTCAATTCTTTCATCTTATCATCCATGCCATCAATTTTAGCATCCATGCCATTCATCTTAGCTCCCATGCCATCCATCTTAGCTTCTACACCTTTCATCTTAGATTCTGTTACTTTTTGTGCAAGTGACACTTGTTGCATTTGGTCTCGTAATTTTGATATATCATGTTTCATTTCTTCCTCTTCTTCATGAGTCATGCTAGAGCTTTCAGGTTGCTTACTAGGTGTTTGCAGTTTCTTTCCTTGGGGCATCAATTACCGATAATAATGCTTTACTATGCCCTTTGAATTCCTTCAAACTAATTTTTCAAACCAAGCTTAAGCAAAAATTAAAAAAAACACTACACACCTTTTTTCACTTTGTAGGAGCTTGATATTCAATCTGATGTATCTCTGTATGAAGTGCCATGTGTCACTGTTTCAACCTATGGCAGTAAAGAATATATAAAAGAAACTATAGTTTGTCCTCTTTCTGTACCTTCTTACAAAATTTCAATCTTATGCTCGATGTGAAAGTTATGACGATTTTCCCCAGGTCAGCTGTTTAGAATGTAATTCAGGAGTCTGAAAAAAGACCAACTTCCTCAAATCATATCTCCACAAATATAGCGTGAAAAGCTCTGAAATTCAGATTCGAGGTTTAGTGCGATTTCATCTCAAATGGGTTTTTTTTTTCACTTCTGAAACATCGCACAAAACAAATTATAGTGAAAATGCCATGATGACCTATTTGGAGCAGTGAAACCCTAGAATCCAAAGCTTTGATACCAAATGTTATGAAACCAGCTCACAAAAAGATAGAAAAGAGAGATCAACACCTTAGAATTTAGCCTCTTCAAAGGGGAAACCTCCTTTACGTTACACAAATTAACAATTCTTGGATGATTCCAATGACAAAACCTCCTTTCTATATATAGGAGTCTATGGAGTCACAATATTACCCAGCCGACCTAACAATAATAATATAAAGCCATAACAATAACAATAGAGGGATTCTATAGGGCACAATAATAAAAATATGGGGATAATAGGGGCTCAACAATATTAATAAGGGATGCAACTACAATAGTAATGGGGTAATCACTAGTATTATAGGGACCTAACAGAAAGAGTGGTGATTAATGGTTATGAAACTTACTATTCCTCTACTAAAGTTACTTTATGTATTAATGAAAAATCTATTTAATGTAATGAGGAATGTGGAATAGTTGTTTCGATAATTACCGATGGGTAATTTGTGTAAAAATTTTCTAACTCCCTGCATTTTCATGTGAGGTCCTCAGGGTATCTTATAGGTGGTGTTAGAGCAAAAGGTTGCAGTACTGACACCTTTGGGAATTGGTAAGCAGTAAATTGAGGTATAGTGGGAATTAGGTCAAGTATGAGTCTAGTAATCTACATATTGATATATATACAGTAGACTACTTTTGAGATGAAATGTGTGAGTCATGTTTATAACTGCATTGAGTAGTAAGTAATAAAGTCTATTGCAAAACTATGTTAATGTTCGAATCTTGATGAGGATAAAAGGAAATAAAACCTTTGTCACACTTATGAATAATCTTGAACACTCACTAAGGAAAGTGACAATTAATTACCAGCTTTTGCAAATATGGAAATATTAATGAGACATTTAATGAACATGGCTAAATTTACAATGCACTACTTTTAATGAGTGAATGCATGAATGTAAATATGGGGAACATCCTTGAATAGGACGATAAAGTGTTTTAAGAGGGAATTGGAAGAACCCGTTTAGATATTGAAAACAAACAATGAGTAAAGTAGTGAGACTTGATTGTAATAACTAATTGTTGATTAAGTTTTGTCATGGCTGCATTAAGATGGTTGGTAGCTGTGATTAGTTAATGTTGCATGACTAACTAATAAATCTTATATGCATGAATTGATTTTCATTTAAGATTATTAAAATTCGTAAAAAAGTGACTATGGTAGTTACTTCATGTATCGGTCTGTTAATGACAATACATTGTGGAAATCAGAAATGATTTAGAAAGTGAATACTTGTTAAATGATGCATATTTATGACTAACATTGCTAATGGGATTAAGTAGTGGTAGCTTAATGGCATCAAGATAACCTTTCAAGATAAAATCATGTTGCAACCGTAAATGAGAAAGTATAATGTTATATGATATGCATGATTATGTTACTTGGAAAATTAGAATGCATACAACATGTATGTTAGTTATGTTTACTATCAATCTAGATATTGTGGACCCATGTTGAGGGTTAAGTGTGAATGCATCGTGTACATGCATGTTTATTTTGTTAATGATAATGTTCATATGTTTCATAATGTAAATTACTTTAGGAAAGAGTGCTAAAAGAGAAATTTAACATTCAAGACAATTATGGATACATGTGAAAGGCTAGAAGGTCGTGGGTTGATGGTGGTTGCCTACCCAGAGGGGTTGATGGAAATTGCCTACCCAAGTTTCCTCTCCGTAGAGATAAATGATCTCAGTAAGGGAAAAGAGTTGGCCAAGATGGTGAAGAAGGTAAAAAGCCTGAGGCAACTCTGTTGATTTGAACCCTATTGGAGGAGGCCCAAAATTCCTCATAGACGGGATGTTGTGAGAGGAATAGGCAGGATTCTGCCAAGACGAATATTATGTGACCCTATGTGGTCATTGGAATTCTTGAGCTAGCTAGCCAGTGGAATTCCATGCTAGACCTGGTATTTTCTTTGTCAAAGATCTGTCTGGATGTGAAAATGACTTGATTTGGTTGTGGAAACCAGTTCCCATGGGGTGGGAAGAGCATTCTTTTTCCACTATGGTTCTCGTAGAAGAAAAAATTAATCAATTATTTGTGTTGTGTTAAAAATGAATTTTATATATAATTGTTTAAAATATGTTATGTACATTTTAACATGAAAGGATCTTAGTCTCAGTAAGGAGTTATTGGAATTTTAGTTCCTTTATTGTATTACCAATGTTATGAACGTCTTAGTAGGGGCTAAGACAATTTTCACTTGGTGCAATTATTGATTATGTTGATGATTAGAGAGCTAGGTGTTGTTTGGGTACTTTTAGAAGCACTTGTGCAGATGTCTTTAGTAGGAGCTAAGACAGTGTGCATGTGGTGCAGTGGTTTATCATTGTGATGATCATAGTGTTAGTGCTCTCTAAGAACTTCTAAAAGTGGTGTGATTTAAATATCACCTAACATTGCATAATTGATTTATAGTTAAAATTATTTCATTCGATTAAAATGTTGTGACTAATGTGAATGAATTTGTTAGTCATGCATTACAAGTTACTTGCCATGGAATATTGATGGGTCATCCAACCACTATTAAAGTGCATATGTGAAAATGATCATGATTAATGTTGTGACTAATGTGAATGAATTTGTTAGTCATGCATTACAAGTTACTTGCCATGGAATATTGATGGGTCATCCAACCACTATTAAAGTGCATATGTGAAAATGATCATGATTTTCAAGAGTAATTGGTAAGTAATGATAGGTTGATATATACATTGTTTTTGCATAGTATGAATTTGAATAAGGACCAAGTGATTGAAATTAGAACTTGCATATTTTTATAGTTATGAATGCTTATGACTATTGATTTTTCTTACGTTATAACATTACTATTCATTGTTTATTGTCATTTCCTGGAATGAAACCTTTCATTTTAAAGAGGAAGGATCCTATTTTATGTGGTTTAGATTGTTATATCAGAAGCAAAATCTAAAGTTCCAATGAGAGTTGAACATCGAGGATGGTGTTTTCTTTAACGGGGTGGAGCATCTAACGTTCCTACCATAAATTCTTATTTGAAAGTCATATATTTACTAATTTTAATATTATGAAGAATCAATTGAAATCAATAATCGTTTTGATTATTTATTACTAATTTAGTTTGTCATATTTTCCTTTAGTTTCCGATGGTTAATATGGTGGGATTGGTTGGAAACGGGTTGGAAAAACAATCGAAAATCAGATTATAGTTACCGTCTTGCCCAAGAAATTTGTGGCCTCAACTATCTTAACAATTTCTTTAGTCTCAACATAATAAGCCATCAAAGAATTTAAGAGATTTAATCAATGCAGCGAACTTCACCTTATCAAGATGTCTAGATGTATTTATTCTCCTCAATGCTCTCCTTACTCAAGCATCAATTCTCCTCGATACTCTCATTACTAAAGCATTGATTCCAAAAGAGATCATTCATGCATACCTCCTTATTATCCTTCTTAAGAGAGCCCAGTGTAAAGCCATAGTGGTTCTCATTCATGTTTTGATAGATGAAGGTAAAAATCTTGCATCGAGGAATAACTAACTGTGACCGAAGATGGGATCTTAGTTGCAAGGCTAATTTGCAGAGGTAGAAACACATCTTTATGTCCCATGGATGGGTTCTTGATAAAGTTAAGTAAGATGGGGTTATTACATTGTATTTCTTGACTATTATTAACTAGGTACAACTAACTGTGACCGAAGATGGGATCTTAGTTGCAAGGCTAATTTGCAGAGGTAGAAACACATCTTTATGTCCCATGGATGGGTTCTTGATAAAGTTAAGTAAGATGGGGTTATTACATTGTCTTTCTTGACTATTATTAACTAGTTACGCCTTTTTGTACGCTTTTACCTTTACTCACATGTTTCTTTATATTCCATCTGATATGTGAATGTGTATAAGGATAACTCACACTATTTTTCTTAGTAAAGAAAATATTTCTCTAGATATAGATCAAGATTATGATTATATATTTTTCTTGGTAAAGAAAATATATTAGTGCATGTAGATAAACATTATGATTATATATTTTTCTTGGTAAAGAAAATATATTACTGTATGTAGATAAATATTGTGATCATATATTATATATTTTTCTTGGTTAAGAAAATATATTGCTGCATGGAGAAAAAGATTGTGATTATATATTATTCCTAGTAAAGAGAATATATTACTCCATGTAGATAAGGATGGTGATTGTATATTTTTCTAGGTAAAGAAAAAATATTAGATAAAGACTGTTATTACTATATATAGGAAAGCATGGTTATTATATATATTTGGAACATTAAAAAATAAGTAACCTTTCTTGTCTTTATATAACATATATATGTCTTTTATGTATGTAAGTAAAGGATGAATTATATTATCTTAAAAAATGGATTTCACAATCATTTAAGTGAAATATGTGGATCATATGGATTTTCCATGCAAACAAGACAATGATGAGGAGCTTTGGGTGATTCAACAGTTCTCTGATCGGAAGTGGAACTAACCTCGGGACTGCGAGAACTGGACATAACCATCAACTCAGGCTGAAGTGCCTCAACAACTTGAGGGGTTTCCACTTCATTAGCGGGTATATCATAAAATATCGGTGGCTTGGAAAGATCAATAAGAAGTGAATTAGAATTGTGATCGAATGAGTGAGTGAAGAGACCATGACAACCATGATCACAAATTTCGAGATGTACATCAACATCCTCATGATCTGACAAATCGTACAGAGGGGTTGATGAGAAACAAAAAATTTCACCCTCAAAATTTCCAAATAGAAAAGATGCCAGATTGGGTGGATTTGAAAAGAAATATTTGTCCTCTTTGCAATCAAATGAAGGATAGAGATCCTCTGTGTTCTGTGAATGGTCCAAAGTAGAAACATCTGGGTATGAATTTTCACAAGAAAAACTAAAAATGGAAGAATCACAAAAAGTGTCAGGAAGAAGGGGATGAGGTGCGGATGAAAGGAGGTCATCCTTCACCGTAGGTTCTTCTTCAGATTCCCACCCATACTCATAAAAAATGCGTTGGCTGCTCAATACCAACTCCATTGATAACTTGATCCTCATGAACAACAAAGATGGAGTCTAAAACTGGTGAACACAACAAAGTACAATTTGGAGGATCAAAGTAACGAGAGGAAAGAAGTTGAGAAAACGAGTTCACGTGAAAAGAAACATGCTTTCAGTCCAAATCTACACAGATATCTAGAGCAGGTGGGGTGGGAGGATGTGACAGTTCAACAGATGGGTTCACAACTTCTACCACATGATCCTACAGAGTTAGAGCTCCTTGATGAGGAGCAAACGAAGGGTCACCTGCGACAATGAGGAAAGAAGTTGAGAAAACGAGTTCACATGAAAAGCAACATGCTTTCAGTCCAAATCTACACAGATATCTAGAGCAGGTGGGGTGGGAGGATGTGACAGTTCAACAGATGGGTTCACAACTTCTACCACATGATCCTACAAAGCTAGAGCTCCTTGATGAGGAGCAAACGAAGGGTCACCTACGACAATGACCTTGTCTGTCTTAGATTTGGTAGCTCTAACACCGAGGTATGCTGGGAGGGGTTTGAATGATTCGAACTCATTTTGGTTTTTAGATATGTGAAGAAGATACTAAAATCTTTCCTTGAGAAATTTCCAATCAATTTCATCTACAGGGACTCGAAAAGTAAGATTCAAGAAGTGCACCCAAAATTGCACAATAGATTCATCAAGTGCTTTTCGTAATCCCAAAATATTTTTTGTTGAGTTCTTTATGGTCATAATGATATAAATCATAGATTAACTCTCTAATCATTTCATCATACGAGTGAATGGATGTTGCGGGCAATGTGTGACACCATTGGTCAGCATGCCCATCAAGTGTGTAAGGGAACAACCGATAGGACATGTCATCCGAGGGGACATCCTTCCTGTCACAAAATCCTTCTTCACCTTCATTCTTAATTTGATACAGCTCATCAATGACGTCCTCCTACACTTTGAAATAACGTGCATGAGAAAAACATATCGGAATTGATATTATTATGTAAGTCTTGAATGATTTGCAGAGATTCAAAATAGACTCTCAAGATTCAGCTTGTCATCTGACCCTCCTTCAAGCGCAAGAAATGTTGACGGTGTTGGACCTGATAAAATGTCAGCGGATTTCCTTGATTAGAATTCCAAACTAGACCTTAGACCATTTCGAGTAGGAGTCTCAGCAGTGGGTGGTAAAGTAATGCCTTCATTGCAGTAACATGCAGAGATAAGTGGGATAAATTTGTTGGAAGCAAGTGTGTTACCTTGCAACGAGTCAACTGAGATGCATGGGGGTTCTAACACATGAAGGGGAGAAGGAATTGTGTCCCTTAGAACCTTGTAATAGTACTTAGCTTGAAGAGAACACACAAACAGAATGACATCACAAGATGGAAAGAGAAATAGTCCACAAACCAATGTGACAGGTTAAGCCAATAACATGTCTTCAACAAGATTCATATAATTGCATACAAAATATTTCATACACAAATGCGTAATTTAAATAACATACATTTTTAAAGCAACCAAAATAATCCAACTACAATAACAACATATGCATGGAAACGTGTTGGCTCTATTATATATTATTAAGTGAACATTCCATCCATACATACACTATTGGCAACCACTAGCCACAATAGTGGAATATTACATTCAACATCGCCTGCTCCTCCAAAGAGTTGTACTTGCTCTATGTTGTGGAGAAGCCAAGGCTCATCAGAACCATGCTCTAAGAAATGCCTAGACAAAATCTTGGTTCCGAAAAGCCTGTAATATGAGTTATGAGGTTCTATATATAGCAAATGGAGGGGTGAGCCTTGACATTCCCCTTTGACTCTTGGACTACCCTCATGACTCATCACATTACATAGTGACTGTTCACATTACGCTAGTTACACTTGGAATTTCACTTACAACATATTTAAAATAGTACAATTTCCACATATACCCATGTGGGACACAATAGGCTTGAATCAGCATAACAAGACAAACAACATCACTTGGGGTCCTCGGGAAAGACGAACTTGGTAACCTTGTGGTGGTCTCTGGTGATGAAATGATACCAAGCTTTGTACATCACTATTGTGTCCCCGTATTGTTTTGTGATGTCTATATCGAAGTGGACTATTACCTCCATGGCTTCGGGGTATATAGTTTTGAAACCTCTATCTAGCTCATCCTGAAGCATGCACAACATTGTCCTAAGTTTGGCTCAACCACCAATATACTTTTGCATGTTATCTACGCTCAACTGCAAGTCATCACCAATGGCTTCACGCATCAACTAGTCTATGTACATGTCAACCTATAGCATACCTTGGTTCTTCCTCATGGATTGGGTGAGGTTTCTGATTGAAGGGATTATGTGTGTCCTCACTATGATATCCAGACTCCTGTGCAATCGCGGATAGGAAGCCTCAATGCTGGTGATGAGTGGAGGGAGATTCTCATAGTGCTGGATCAACATCCGAATATGTGATTTGTCTAGCAATGCCTGTGGCTTTATCATCTTGTACAAGTAAAGTGTGGATCCTTTGTACCTCATTGTCCATTCATGTACATGCACAATGGCAGCATGGATGTCTTTAAGAGTTAGGGATATCTTTGCACACTGCTACTAAAAACTATATAGATAGATAACCGCTTTGTGCACAGTGACAAATCCATTATACAACATCCACATGGTGGTCTCCAAAGTTGATATCTTCGCAAGTATTTCTTTATTCATTTTTTCTATAGTGATCCTGTGGATTGCTTTGTCCTCTGCCTACCCTCTTTCAAGTCCTTCACCATCAAATCATTTTCTTTTATGAATAAATTGACTATTGAACTCGTGGCTTCTATGTAAGCTTCAGAAGCATCAGTTGTAGAAAGTAGATGTCTTCTACTATTTGATACAATCACCTTTTCCTCTATGTACATAGGTGATGTGTTATCATTAGATGGCTTCTTTCTTCGTGCCTATACAATCTTGTGTTGTGACTTGTTGAATGACAAATTGTACACATCCATATCTGGATAATAATCAAGGAGAACAACCTCTCCCTACTCATTGGGGATCGATTGTGATTATGGAGGTGGTTGAGACTGTGGTTCGATCTTAGATGCTGTCGACATGATATCAGTGTCTTGGCCTTATCGCTCCCGTTTTGTCTCCATATCTGTTACCTCAACCATCTACTCAACCTGTTGAGCAAGTTCTCGAACCTACACCTTCTCACCCTCTTCTTCATCTGTTGGGTGCTCTATTGTCTCAAACTATATATGCGTAGTTTTCTCTATCAGTGTGCCTTGTCTTTCTTCCTGCCCTTGTTTCCTCTTTTCGTCCCTTTCTTTCCTCCTAACCTCTTCCACTACTTTCAAATTCTTTTTTGTTTCTTGCAACTTCCTCTTTGCATATTCCAAGATTTTCTTCTCTCTCTTCCTCCTTTCTACTCTCCTTTCGCATTGTCACCTCTTCACCTCTATCTCCAAATCTACTTTCTCTGCAAGAGGATCTTCTTTGAACTTGTAGCTTTTCTAAGCTTTTTCACACTCAAAAATCTTCCTCTTATCTTTACTTGCACCAGATTGCTTCTCACTATTATTGTTGTTGTTTCATCCTATGATTCTGATTCCTTCAGTTCTTCTTTCCTTTCTACAACTATGTTGACGCGTTCATTGAGCATAGAGAAGTTGTAGCAATGCCTCCAAGGATATTTCTCTAGCCAATGACATGCCCCATGGATCCATGGGTAATTCACCTTCACACAATCATTCTTGCATATGCAGTGGGGATCATATGGATTTAAACTCTTAGTACAAAACCCAATCTTCTTGAAGTCCTTGGCTCCTACATCTGTATCCTTCAAGGTACGGATCTCTTTTACAATCTAATCTTCAAAGGAAGAGGCCATGATGCCTTCTTCCTCCTATGAATTCCTATTGATAACCCTGTGGAGTCCTACTGATAACCATGTGGAGATGTGGTATGCAACCTCTTGTAGGAACAGTTTGTCCATGGAAAACCTCAGTAGCTCATGTGGAAGCTTCTTCATGCCAAACATCCTAATGAAGGTGCCACTTGGTGAGGCATACTAATCTGGAATGCTAAGCAATGCCTACACTGTTCTTGGGACATGTAAGGTGGATCTTGTTTGAATATCATCCTGTACAACAGGGTGATGAAGTGGTCAAAAAACCTCACCATGACTCCTTGGTAGCTTCACTAAGAGAAAAACTTGCAATAGATGTTCACAACATCCTTTGATGGTGTCCATGTCCAACCCATGCCAAGGAACTGTTGTTGGGCACATGTTGCATCAAGTAGGTACACAGACATAAATAATATTGCTTGTTCATACTTAGGCAGACTCCAGGCATTAGAAACATGCACTTTCAGCTGAAGATCCAACACGTTAGACCAGTTGAACGACCTTCATTCATTTTCCAACCGAACCAACATAACCACTCAACCCTGCAGAAAGGTCTCTATTCTCTCTTAACCATACAAGTGACATGCAAAGATGCCCAAGAGTTGTTAAGCCTTCCTGAGTGACTTCATCTTATAGACCTAGTTGGTTGTTGCTCTAAACTTCGATGGCATTTTTACCCAACGCTTCATGATGTCTCTAGCATTCACATTGTTGTTGGGAGTGTAGAATAATGCATCCATGTAGCTCACCGGCTACAATAGTGATACATCTGATAAGAATTCTTCATCCTGAAGATGGCAAGTTTTGTTCCACTAGAACTACTAAATGTCATCGTCTTGGGATCGATATGTCAGGCAATCCAGTGAATGATATCCGTGCACAGGAAGATAAGGTACTGGCATGCAACCCTATACAAGCCTAACTTGTGGATGTTGACATAGACTTGCCGATCTTCTAGATCTTCCTTGAATCTACCTACAAATATGTCCTTTATTTCTTTCCATGTAATCTTGATGTCCTTCTCTACAAAGTGTTGTGTGTGTACATAGACTGACAATTTAAATGGCACCTGTTAAACTATGTCCCCAGTGCTTCTCTCTACAATATCCTTTCATCCATCTCCCTTGGAAACCATGTTACCTGTATTGCTGAGAAGCTTCTTAACAATTAATCTTGCTAGAGACAGAGTGGACAATAATGAAAATAAAATGTTAGCTTAAAATAGAGAGCACTTCAAGGATTGATCACGCAACAAACTGGGCAACTGTTGGGCAAGATTTCACAGTTTTGACTTTCATAGGTGAGGGACTATCAGCTGGATATGTGCATTGCATAGTCCCAACTTCTAGTGAGAGATATTGATGGTTGGAATTGCATAGACTGGAGTCCAGTTTGGCTTACTGAGGACTCGAACTGCACAATGCACAGTTCATTCTTACTTGATTATGGTTGGGACTGCACATTATGCAACCTCAGTGGGCAAGGCTCATGACTGACTCTTGGAACTTTTCAGAGTGTAGCTAGAGCCAGTGACTGACAACCTCTGTGCAATTCCTAGAACCACGGTAGAGCCTTGAATTCCATAAATGAGTAGTGAATGCCGTGAAGAGCTAGATATGGGCAAAGGAAACCTAGATTTGCCCAAGGGCGACTTGAAAACAAGTAGATAGGAATGCATGAGTGAAGGATTATGGAGATATGAATGAATGATCATGCATTCAATCAAACAGAAGAACAATGAAGCTCGTGGGGAGAGTCGTCAGAACGATGACAATTAGTGTAAAAACTGGGTTATGCATGTGATTCTTAAGAAAGGCAATGGAACACTAGAAACAACACTTCTACAAGTTAAAAAATCTAAAAATCCAATGATAATTCAATAAAACATGTAAAACAACAATCACACAACCCAAGGAAACAAAAGCAACAAAAAATACTTTGAAAAGAAAAACTTACCTGAAAAAGTTGTGTCGATGCCTCAGGAATGTTAGAGCTCCAAGATTGAATGTGAAAATGAGCGCCGGTAGCATCCATTAAATATATTTGATCGATTTAGGGTTTATGATGCACATGCCAAAAATCTAGGAGAAAGCGACAAGTGGCCGCAGTTTTCTAAAATTAACTCAAGTGTATCCCTACTTTTTAGGGATTTTTTTCTTTTTTATTTTTTTTCTTTTTCAGGAAGTACTACTAGGTATGCACAAAGAAATTGCACAGTTCTGGAGGGAACCAGGAACCCTGTCGCTGCATCAGGCATCAGTTGAGGGAATGCTTCTACGTAATTCTTGGGTTGAGTGGCTCTTGTTGCCTCTTATTCTCTATACAATTTCCCAGCTAAAGACAAGCTGTTAGTTGGGTCTATTAGTTGGGTCTATGCAGTTCTAGAGCTAAAGCTCACTGCTTGGTTGATCTGCATAATTCTTGGGAGCACGGTTCACTACTGGGTTGCATTGCACAATTCGAGCAAGGTTGGCTGCCCTCTGGGACTATGTAGTTTTCGAAGGCAGTGAAAGAACCAAATGCAACCAAGTCATGGGTGACCATATTGTTGTTAGACAAGAAATAAAGTAAGCGACACAAGTTGTAAGTGAAAGATAAACCCAAATGAAAACACAAGTAGCTGAGCAATGCAAGATAAGTTATTGAGATTTAAAGAGGGAGGCTCCAAAACGAAGTGAAAGAAAAGGTTTGGAGAGTGGATGTAGCCACTACAACAGATACCAAGAAGGAAATAAATTGAGAGGACATACATGTTTTACACAAATTACATACAAAAAACAAATCTCTATTACACTTTTGTATTCAATTACAATAGAATTATATAGTTGAACTTAGATCCAACTACTTCTAACCTTAGAGATAGGAGTTGAGAAAATATCTCAAGAAACTCCTACAAATCCCAAACCAATTCCAAACTCAACATGGAAGCGATGAAAACATTATTTCCAAGTGTTATGGGTTTTGGGGATGTGGTAATGATTAGCCTAGACCCATCTTAATTCTAGATCTACCAAATGTAGAGAGGGATCATATCTTTTGAACTGCAAACATATTTTAGAGTGAAAAGAGATTTGATCCCTCTTTGTGCTTATGTGTTAAAGATGGATGTCGGTTGGTCTTTCCCACTTTAAATAACCCATATTCCACATGAATACAATGGGTCAATATATTATTTTATTTTAATGTATGGTTATTTTATTACTTTATTATTTATGTTTACATAACAAAACATGATAAGGCATTACAACATGTCTTTAATGGTGGGCTCGAGAGCACCCCTTTGGTACAATAGACAATGGCCTTTCCCACTTTGAATAACCCATATTCCACATGAATACAATGGGTCAATATATTATTTTATTTTAATGTATGGTTATTTTATTACTTTATTATTTATGTTTACATAACAAAACATGATAAGGCAATACAACATGTCTTTCATGGTGGGCTTGAGAGCACCCTTTGGTACAATAGACAATGGTATTGGCCCATGGTATTGTAACAAAGGCTATTTAAAAATAAAAAATCTCCACAGTAAAATTAAGGTATTAATATCCATGATTAAAAATTTTGTTCCATGTTTATTTAAAAGTATATATCTTCAACTTATGTATTAATTCTTTGCTATAATTATAATAATAATAAAAAATTAATAAAATTACAATTCAATTATTTTAATAAAAAAATTAATTTAACCATGTGAAATTTATAATAAAATAAATATTTTAATGGTTATTATAAATAATAAATTGATTTTTATCCACATTTATTATCCATTTTTTTTATTTGATTAAACTAACTATATATTTAAATCCCATAAATTTCAATTTAAAAAACCAAACATTATGATATTAAATTTTACCAATCAAATAATTTTACGGCAACTTATCATAAATAGATAAATAAGAAACATAATTCAAACTCACACAATCTCATTGCTAGAAGGTTGTAAAATGCATTTTAATTGGTTAAAAAGAAATTTATAAATGTCTGGAGAAGGTTGTAAAAAGCATTTTAATTGGTTAAAAACTTAAAATATCAATACAAGGAATAAAAGGGTGAATGGAGGCCTATGAAACATTATAAAAGTAAGTAACTAGCAATTGTACCAAATGTTGCAAAGGGAACACCATAAGGCATAATTTCAAGAAGAATCCTACCATATAAAACATCATTGAAAATAAAAATTACTAAACAATATGTCATTCGAAACTAGAAGATAAATTCACTCAAATGTTGCAAAGGAAACACCATAAGGCATAATTTCAAGAAGAATCCTACCATATAAAACATCATTGAAAATAAAAATTACTAAACAATATGTCATTCGAAACTAGAAGATAAATTCACTCAAATGTTGCAAAGGAAACACCATAAGGCATAATTTCAAGAAGAATCCTACCATATAAAACATCATTGAAAATAAAAATTACTAAACAATATGTCATTCGAAACTAGAAGATAAAATCACTTACCTTTCCAACGTAGATTACCTCTTAATATTCAAAGTTGAAAGAATTTTAAAGTAATCTTGATCAAAAGGAAACTTAATCAATGATAAAGAGCAAGGTCATTTCTACTATATAATTAGTCACAAAGAGTAACCAGTCAATTTCCTTCCACCACATTCATTGTCTTTGGGGTTACAACCTCCATAGATATTCGAAAATGGTATATGTGGTTTACTAATCTAGTGAAACAACCAAAATTGAAAGAATTTTAAAGTAATTTGATCAAAAGGAAAATTAATCAGTGATAAAGAGCAACTGGTCAGTTAGTTTCCTTCCACCTTTCCTTCCATCACACATCCATAAATCTCATTAATTCACTGAAACAACCAAAATTGAAATAGTTTGGAAGAAATTGCATCAAAAGGAAAATTTTCATTATTCATGAGTACATCTACCTGGTAATGGACAAAGCTAAGGCCAAAAAGACATTGTTGCCTCCACTAGACATATCTTCTTTGAGAAACAACTTGGCAAAACTTTCTTTCATGATCTAAATAATAATATTGGAAGATTCACATACAATTATAGTTA
>APFE030830627.1:64174-112532 GCA_000404065.3 Pinus taeda | reverse complement strand
TAAAAGTATAAGTGTCATATACATATAAATAAATAATAGTTAAAATAAGCAATTTCAATTACTTAAATATTTATATTTCATTATCAACTAACAACTACCTAATCTAACATAAGAGTGTACTTGTCATATACGTTTATGTCCGTCAATGCAATGCTCCCATAACCTAAATAATGGGTAGTCACTTCAGAGTTGTAGTCTCTTCAAAGTTGTAAATGTCTTTGAACTTGAAGCTTTTTACCTGCAGCGCCCACACAAAATCATATGCATCTTTTATTTAAATAACTTTATTTTATTTTTATAATAAGAACAAAGAATTTCTTAAAACAAAGTGAAACATTATATGTTTTCTTCTAGGATTTGACTTCCAGTTCTACCAACAGAAAAAAAGACCATACAACCGCAAAGCAATCCATAAAAACCCGCACAAGTCACTTTAAGACAGATAATTAATTTTTTTAAGACACAGTTAAACCTTATATGTTTTCTTCTTCGAATTTGACCACCAGTTCTACAAACAAAAAAAAACAATCCAACTGCAAAGAAATCCATAAAAACCCGCACATCTCACTTTAAGACAGATAATGAAAATTTGAAACCCTAGGGTGGCTGAAAAAACATTTAAAAGTTATCGACGACATTGTGGGCAATACACCAGAATGTCACTGTTTCTAGTCTACCTGTATAATTCTTGAGCTTAATGTATATGCAATTTTTTTGGTCGTGATGGGTGTTAAAAACGTAGTCCCGTAATGCAATCAACATAGCCTTGACAGACCCATTCCCATAGTCTTTTGATTATCTGAGCAGCCGGACATCACTCCAGAGTTGTCTGCGCCTTTGAACTTGAAGCTTTTCCTTGCAATGGCCACCCATTGTTTAAAGATCTCGGTGTTTTGACAAAAATAAAATGGTAAGAGAAGTGGATAGAGTAAATCTCCAAGTGCTAAAGCATGTCCTAATGGTTGGCTCTCGAAAGCGCAGCTGTAACAGGGAGAAAAATGGCAATGCGGTACCCTGACACTGTCGCCAGGTCCAGGGACTCTATGGGGGAGAAATTCCCGCACAGGCTTTAGGATCACCAATGTTTCTGGTTCAACTGGATGATGGATTAGTTAATACCTGGTAACGAAATCTTTCTAACTACTTTTGATCATCTAATGGCTGAGTATGTTCTAATTGTCTAACATGTAATCCAATGGCACAAGGTTAGGACAGAAAGGCAAAGAAGTAAGTTTGTGGGGGAGGGAAATGCCTTACAGCTTAAAGATGAGGACATGATTACCTAGTCTCCTCAAAGCTGGACAAGATCTTTTAAAAAGTGTGAGAGGAGAAACCAATAAGTTAGGTGTCTACCCAAAATGGGTAGACACAAAGAGATGATACAAAACTAGGAGGCCACTTGAATAGAGGAGAGCGTTGAGAATGATAATTTTCTTTTCTAATAGACTTCAAGCATCTACCATAAAGGAACAGATTCAAAGCACAAACTAAACTAGTTGAGTAGCCAAAGCTTTACGAAAAACCAATAGAAAAACTACTACAATAACACTAGAGTCTACATACATGAAAGATTAAAGACCAATACCTTAACATAAGCTAGGATTAAGACTAAAGTCTACATACATGAAAGATTAAAGACCAATACCTTAACATAAGCTAGGATTCAGTCCATTTTCTCGACGCACATAAAAAATTAAAGACCATGACTTTGAGATAAGCACAAAATAAGTCCTTTTTTTCAACACCTAATGATACACGAAACCGAATAACAAAACCTAAGATGTTAAATGAGGAATAAGCCAAAATATTATATAATTGTAAATTTTCTTACAAGAACCTTTTTCAAATTGGATACTTTCCCAACACTTTTAGCATCCACCATGACAAGTACCAGATATGTTACTTGCACGACTATGATTCATTTTCGTGCAGGTTTATAAACTATAGTCTTAAATTAGCTTCATGATGGAAACGGTCATATTATTCCTTACACAAACCATGCCTAAACCTTATATGAATCATTAATCCGTCGTTTTTATTTATTATGGTTTATTCATTATTGTTTTTTTTTTTTTTTAAGAAATGAGAGCATTTTCAGTAGATAAATTAGAAAAGCATCACGGCTCATACAATTTTACATATGAGCTTTCTAAATAATCTATATTGTAAACTTTCCAAAAAACTTCGTTGTATTGTATAGATTGACAAAACCTAGATATAAATCAAAAGAAATATCTACTCGCTACTACTAAGGTCAATTTCTCCTGAAGCTTATTCCGCGGTCGTAACTAATTCTTTAGCATCGTCCACTCTAGGTTATGGGTCTCAAAAAGCAACATTGTCTCAAGCACCTTCAACGTTAGAGACAAAAACATCCTCAAATCCTAAAAAATCCTTTAGCACCCTCACCGTTGCAGTCTCTATTTTAATTTCAATGTTCTCGACCTTTTGTTGCAGAGTCATCACGTCTATTCACAAGCTCTCCGTAATATTTTGCAGTAGTTCCATGCCTTTGTCGAGTCGTGACAGAAAGGCATCCAAAATTACCATGTTCTCATTGATCTCTTTAACAATTTCCTTTACAACCTAATTGCATGAACTATCCGCCCAGCCTTTGATATTGCTGGAGCATCACAACCTTGTTCCGCTACCACTTTCGTTGCTTGCAGAAGATATTTTCGTGGCGATTCTACCCTATATTAACAAAATCCTTTGATTTCTTGTTCGCAATGAGGTGCTATAAATGATGGCATGGTTAATTCCAACATTCCTTCCTATCTTGTCCTTCATAAATGCAAAGTAATTTTGAATCATGGCGTAGTGGATGCCCTCCATCAACTCCAACACCAAAACTAAGCCTAGAGTGAATTGTGTTGGTATTTTCCCACCCCATGAATGGAGTTGTATTAATCACCCACCTGTCACAATGCATGACATTCGATCTACGACTACCACACCTGTTCCATAACTCCTTACCAACCACCCCAGCTCCCAACACACTACAAAGGGCCATCGAGGATATAACCTTAATAATAACCAATTATATGTGTTGCAGACCCATACTCCATCTATATAATGCTGACCTGGATTATTTAATATGAATCAGGGAATGTGACACATTTTAGCAGAGTGATTGATATTTAAGGAGCCTTGCTCCAAGGCCACCCCGATGTTGTCTTGTGCGTTCGCCATCTGGTTGTTAACCCATAACACATGGAACATTTTAGCCTTTTCAAACTTTTTTAGTAGATAATTTATCCTTGTAATGATTGGAGATGATTCAACATCGAGGAGGTTCTCATTCTCAGAGAGCTTCAAACATTTTCGGATTACTGTCATAGAATCACCAATAATAATCAAGTTTTTGGTACCATTAGCCACACTAATATTCATACCATGCCAAACAGAGAGAGCTTCTACTTTATTGTTCATGGTGGTGTCTAGTCCCCATGCGAACTCTATTCCTTTCTTTTCTGTGAGGTTTACTATTACCCCACGCTCCAGCCTCCCTGTTTTCGTTGGCTATTGTTATCCTTCATGGTGATAAGGAGATTGTAAGGATGAATGATATCCTTCGTCATCATAAGGAAATTTTAAGAAAAATGTTATTTTTCATGATTCAAATAGAGATGGTAAGAAGTGTCATTAGCTAAATTTGAAATATATCATATTATATGAAAATTTATTTATTTAATTTTATGTAAATATTATTATTTAATTTTATTATTAAAAATTAATAATATGTATAAAAGAATTAAAATTCATTTAGCCTTTTAAAATTATATATATAATTTTATATAATTATTTTTTTTCCCTCGGAAAAAGTCGTAATTTCTATTAATGATAAGAAATTACATTTTGTATATGCATAAAGCATTCAGTATATTGGTAGCTGTGCCTATCTAGTTACCATGACTGCTGGAATAGTTAACTAAATAAGCAAAATTGGCTCCACGCAAGGAGCATGTCAAAGTTGTATACTGTGAAAGTTCAGATTCTAACCGTGCTCTACGCAGAGAGCCATATTTATATACTGTAAATAGACAGAAAATATAGTGCAGTTCTTAGATCTAGACAAAAGATATATGTACAGACTATAAACAAAAATACTGTGGTGGGCACTAATGCCCATCAACCATGAGGTCATCAAAAGGTCTATGATAGTGCTGGTAGAAAGTGTCATCCATCTCCTCCTGTATCAACCAATCGTTTTCTTGTCTGCGCGCTGCCTCTTTGGAGAGTTGATCTGCAATGGTGTTCTGTTCCCTGAAGATGTGGTGACATACAAATGATTCAAAGGAAGCAGTCAGTCTTTTTGCTTCATCTAAAATGTGTCTCAATGAAAAAGCATGACATTGTGCAGCACCATTTAGCCAATTGCATACAATTTTAGAGTCTCCAAATAACTGAAGGTGTCTGCAGTGTTTTTGGATAGCAAAGTGTATGATGTGTTTTGTCATGCAGAGTTCGGAAAAATTGTTAGTGCCCCTGCCAAGATTTATTTGAATCTTGAAACAGTGGGAGTCATTGAGGTGGAGGATGGCCCCACCACCGCATCCCCCATCTTGGGCAGATCCATCAAAGAAAGCCCATGGCTTAGATTTATCGAGTGCTAGCTGCCTAATGATACGCGGTTGGGCAGAGGATTCCTCTTCAGGTATCAAGTTATAATCAACTATAGTGTGTTGTAGGATGGCGGGCTAGTGAGGGGCAATCTGTTTGAAGATGGCTTGATTTCGAGCTATCCAAATGGCCCAACAGGCCAGGAGAGGTATATTGCGTGCTTTTCCGGAGTGGTTTAAGAACCAATTTTCCCACGCATCCAGAATGTTATTGCCTTGCCAGTTCTTCAAGTGCGGAAATTGTGTAGAGAGGTTGTGCCAAAACTGTAGCGTAATGGTGCAAGACAGGAATAAATGCGAAGTACTCTCCTCCTCTGCTTGACAAAGATGACAGCGAAAAGGTCCATGGAAGGATCTCTTCATGAGATTCGTACCAGTAGGGATCTTATCAAATAATATGTTCCACATGAGCAAGTGCGTACGGGGAGCGGATTTAAGCTTCCATAATGCCCTCCAAGATGCGTGGATATTCTGTGGACAGAGAGGCTCCATGAGCTTAAGGTACCCCAGCTTCGGGGCATATACCCCCTGTTTTACAAAGGCCCAAATAATTTCATCGGGGCCTTCAGTGAGCCTGATGTGCGCCTGTGTTAGTGCATCCGTGTATTGCATCCACTCATCCTGCCAATGTGCCGGAATTTCCAGTTGATGGGCGCTGGACCAAGCCTGTTGTAAGAAGGTGGTTTTTGCAGGATGTCCAATGTGCATAATGTGTGTGATGCCTCTGTCATTAAGATGTCTGATAAGCCCGTCTGTGAGTGTATGCATATTTCCACATCCCACCCAGGGGTCTAGACCAATACACACCTCGTTACCCGCCCAAATGCGCCAAGTCAATCCATCCCGTAGTAGTGACAGAGTGTTGAGGACCGCTTTCCATATGATCAATATGTTATGGAGTGGACCGTGTTGGGTGCATAACCAGTCCAATACATTTTGAGGCTTGATATATTTTGCAATTGCAACCCGCGACCATAAACCATCAGAAGTAAGGATTTTCCATCCTAGTTTAGCAGCCAGTGCCCTAGAGAAAAAATCAAGCTTTTTAATACCCCAGCCTCCCCAACGCTTGGGCTTGGCAATGGAATCCCATTTGACCCAGGCAAAAAGCCTACCAGGGTGTTGACCCATCCATAGAAATCTCCAGCAGATATGTTGTAGTCTATTCAATATGCCTTTTGGGATCCGGGTAAGGGCCATCCAGTATACAGGAGTGGCTTCAATGACAACCTTAATGAGGATAAGCCTACCTGCCCAGGAGAGATACCGATGGCACCACACTTGGAGTCTCTTTTCCACCTTGGCAATGAGCCATAGCCAGTCAGCTATTCTGTAGCCATTGGGCTTCAATCTGAACCCAAGATATTTAATGCCATCCGCCAATGTCAAGCTGCTGAAAAGAAAGCATTGTGTAGCAAATACAATCTCATGATTTGTGCATCCAACAGTGGTGATTGTAGATTTGCCATCGTTGATTTTCATACCAGTAGCCTTCTGGAAGAGGAGCATGGAGTTGTGTAGGGTAGTAATATCCCCAATAATGCCATTCAAGAATAGCAAGATATCATCAACGAATAAAAGATGGGTGAGGTAAAAATTATCCACTAGCTTGATGCCGGACAGTGTATGTTTGTCGCAGGGCTGATGAAAGGATTTTGCGCAAGCCTTCCATGATGAGTAAGAACAACAGAGGTGAGAGAGGACATCCCTGCCTGAGTCCTCTCTCAGAAGTGAAGAAAGAGGTGGCTTCTCCATTAAGTAGAACACTGTAAGGTACATCTGTGATGCAGCTCATAGTCCATTTGATGAAATTATAGGGGAACCCCAGATGTGTGAGCAGCAGTCGTAAGTAGAGCCAGTTCGATCTGTCAAATGCCTTGGACAGATCCACCTTGAGAATCATACCTTTCTGTTTTTTGACATGAAGGGTATGCATGAGTTCCTGTGCAGTAGCAATTGCCTCGTGGATCTGTCGGTTATGAAGGAAAGAAAATTGTTTAGAGGATATGTGCTGCGAGAGGATGGGCTTGAGTCTATTGGCTATGGTTTTAGCTATGATCTTGTAAAGGCAGTTACAGAGTGAAATGGGCCGGAAATCGTCAAATGTGCCAGGCGCATTTGTTTTGGGAATGAGAGCGATGAAAGTTGATTTAATGGCCGAAGATATCCTGCCTCTCCTTCTGCTTTCCTCCACGATCCTTAACAAGTCATTTCCCAGGACTTCAAAGAAGGCCAGATAGAATTCAATGGTCCATCCATCCGGGCCAGGGCTCTTGTTTTAAACCATTTTAGGGTAGCCTCCAATTCTGCCATAGTCACTTCCTTCTGAAGTTCCTCAGAATCATTCGGATCTATATATCTCGGGAAGAGTTCAGCCACCCTCATGATTTCTAATATGTTTGCTTCCATAGGAGCTTTATAGATGCCACGGAAATGTTTTGTGGCCAACCTAGCCAGATTTTGTTGGGTGGAGACCGTATGCCCTTGTTCATTCTTCAACTCCCAGATAGTATTAATGATTTTCCGGCCATTGGAAAATTTATGATAGAATTTAGTATTTTCATCCCCTTCCATGAACCAAATGGCTCTACTTCTTAGCCTCCAGCTTTCTTCTCTCTCCCGAAGGATCTGAGAGCGTTTAGTAATGAGAGAGGCGTACCTATCCTTACTTTCGGGGGAAGGGAAAGTCCCAGAGGATGATTCTTCAAATTCAACTATAATTTATTCAGCCTCCTCCAATATCTGGTTGTCTTGTATGCATTTTTGATGAGCCCAATTTTTGGTGATCTGTTTAAGTTCAGTTAGCTTTCTAACAAATCCAGCCGAGAAGTCCTCATCCTCCCTGATGAGGTTGGACCCCCAGTAATTATTGACCAGCTGTATATACGAGGGGTCCATGAGCCAAGAGGCGTTAAATTTGAAGGGGATCTTGATCTTGAGGGAGGAGCCCTCTACTTCTAAATAGATAGGTCGATGATCAGATATGCCCCCAGATCCCACCCATTGACGAATGCGGGGAAGGTCGGTGAATAAGGATTCCTTTATAAGGAATCGATCAAGACGCCTAGCTAGAATATGCTCACCACTTCTGTTATTCGACCAGGTATATTGCAGTTTGGCGGAAGGTATGTCAATCCATTTGTGATCCTCCAACAGGTTAGACATGGTATCCGAGAGGGAGTCAACCTGAGCATGGTGCCCCCATGATTCGTTGAAACCTAGGGAGAAGTTGAGATCCCCCCCAAGAATGATGTTATCATCCTGAAATAAGTCTGTGTCGAATAGATGCCTCCAGTAGTTAGCGCGGTCGGTACATGGGCCATAGACATTTATGATTCTGGCGTTCCTACCAGTCAATTTTGCACCGATGTTGATCCCAATAAAGCCTCTCCCTCCAAAGGTATTCCGAACCTCCACAGTTCTGCTATTGACCCCTATGGCTAATCCGCCTGATCGTCCAAATGCATCAAGTGCATGGAAGGACAAGTTGGGTAACGAGGAGGTAAGGGTCCTAGTAAGGAGTTCAGCCTGGCAGAGAGTTTCTTGTAAAAGGATAATGTCCATCATGGATGATGAGAGTAATCTCTTCAGCGCTAGTTTTTTGGCTAAACTAGAAAAACCTCGGTAGTTAAAGGAGAGCATCTTCATGGAGGGAGAGGGATAGGGCCATATTTTTCTCTAAGCGCCCCAAATATAGTTTGCTATCGCCCAAGGGCAACCTCTTCATCAGCAGCATGTCTGGCCTTGGAAATGTGAGAGGGTCTGCCCCGGGAATTTTTGAGGGTCAAGGAAACACTAGCCAGGTTGAAACCAATAGCATCACATCCATAGCCTTTAGTGCATGGACGAAGGTCATACCGTGGGGAGGACTGGTCAGAATGTGAAGATAGGGATGCTTGTGGGAGAGAAATCCTCGGTGGAGGGGCCGTCGGTGACGGGAATGGAAGGGAACATGTGAGAGAGGGCTGAGTGTGAATGTGCGGATGGTGAGGGGAAGATGTATACAAAGCAGTTAAAGATTCCGAACAGATAAAATTATGAGATAAGGTGCCCATCGACTTGCAAGTAATAGGAGAAGTCGGAATAGGTGATGCAAAAGACTTACCCGATTGATCGTGGCCTTCGTGCTCAGTCAGAGGATGTTTAGGGGCAGTTGCAGATGGAGGAGGATTTGAGTTCTCGGCTGCATCTGCTCCCTCTGGGCTGCTCCTTTGTTCCCCCTCATTCATTGATTGCCCAAGATCCCCAGAGTGCAGAATAGGTTTGGTGTGAGGGATATCATCTTGGGGCAGATCTGGCACCACCTCCCTGTCAGTCGATCTATCTCTCCAGATGAGAGAGCAATCCCGATACAAATGTCCCACCTTATGGCATCTGCGACAACGGTATGGGATACCCTCATAATCAATAATCTGCTTGTGTGCAGTCTCTCTCCATTGGATGGTGATGGACTTGAGCAGATCCCCTCTCGTGTCCAGGTTAACAAGTATCCTGGCATAGGCCATCATACCCGTCTGCTCGTATGATTTGTCATGGTCCATATAGGTGCCAATGGCATCTCCAATTCTTCGGAAGACATCTTCAGACCAGAAATGGAGGGGTAGCCCAGGAAGATGAAACCATACCGGCCCAATTCCAATCTGCTCAGTCTCTGGGTTGAATAATGGAGTCCACCTCTTGAATAGAACCGGGGCATGCTCAAAATGCCAGAAGGAAGATAGAACCTAGTTGGTGTGGTCAGCACGAGCAAACTGCATGGAAAACCATCCCCGCACGAAGGTCTGCACGAAGGGTATTTCCGCGAGGTGGTGGCCCCAAACCTCAGCCGCCCAGGTCTTCAAGCGAGCAGCTGTGTATTCCGGCCCCGAATACGTCCCACCAGTACACGCTCTGCAAATTCCATGGCCTCGCCAAGTCGAATGTCCTCTTCCAGTCTAAGAAAAACGTCGTCCGCCATGGACTTGAAGCACTTGTTCCTCCGTTTAGGGTTCCAGATAGGGGGATTATTGCGCTGACGCCCCGGGGAAATAGAGTCGGCAGTTGGCCTCGAGGGTTGTGGCCGTGTAGTGGAAGGGTCTCTGGTGCCAGAAACAGAGTGACAGTCGGATAGCGGAGGTACGGGAGTGAAACTACCAGACGAGGGTAGCGGAGGGCAAGATAAACCGGCGGACGGGAAGTTGGGAGGAGGGTTTTGTGGTGGAAATGGAAAAGAACCTGAAACGGGAGGATGTTGATCAGGGTTATGGTTAAGGCAACTAGAAACAAACCCCAGGGTTGTTGGTGAATGAGGGGGGGTGGATAAAGCCGGCCATGACGGTGGTTCATCGGGGAGGACGACTGAGCCAGTCGGATGCTGATCTCCAAATGGGTAAGGGGCGAAATGTTCCGGGATAGCCGAGCTGTACAAGCCACCTGATGTGGCAAGGGGTGTGCGCCAGATGGAAACCCCTTCCAATGGGTCTGCAGAATAATCAACGGCGTCGATGTCCTCCATTGCCAACTGCAGCCCGGATCAAAAGACACCTCGAAACGGCGAATATACCAGTTAAACCGATAGTCCAGTGCTGTAAACCGGGCCGCGAAAAGTGCATGAACCGTCAGGTGCCGGGCGCCGTTACAGTCTCTTAACTTCCGTATTACCCCTAGCGTAAACGGCCATACACCGACAGTTGAGAGATGGTAACAGTGTTGCGGGTCTTCAGGCAGATTGATGTGGAACCTGCAGAGTTGGTAGAAACCCTAACCTAGCCCTTCGCGCGACCAGATACCGCCATTTCCCATCCTCATCCTAATTCAAGAATGCCCAAAACTCCAATAATTTTATATAATTATTATTTAGTATTTATTTTAATTTAATTTTTAAATTAATAATATTTATAAAAAATAAAAAATCTTCTCCACACAATTCTTTTAAATAAATATCGAACAAATTACCTTTATCAATATTCTCATTAATATTATTATTTCTTACTCTTTTTTTGGGTCAAGTTGTCTATAGCTTTGACTTATAACTTGAGAAATCACCATAGTAATGTTGTCAAAGTCATTACTTGAGAAAGGGATCCATGTTATCTATGACTTGGGAAATTGTTACCCAAAAGTATTTGATTTGTCAAAATTACAATTTGAGAAACCTTGATTCATTGGCTTCTACGATGTCAAAATCACTAGGCCACACTAACCCTTAATATGGTTGGATATTTGTCCATTAAATTTTGAATGAGTAAACTTCACAACACATAATGACTTAACAACACACTTTGTAAACACTATTAGTTGTTAAATTATTATAAGCCAATCTATATATTATACATGCTCATAGTATTTTGTGTTGACTCCCTAATTTGTCTTTGACCAGAAAATTATGCCGCTTATCCATAGTTTAACATTATGAATTCACTTTTTATTATTTTTTATTTTATTTAAATGTATTTATTTGTAAAGCTGTTGGTTGGGATCTTATCATGAGTTGTTTAGTAACTTTTATTTTTATTAGTTACTATTTTTTTGTTTCTTGTTTTATTTCCTTTTTATTTTTATTTTTTGTTCTATATTATGTATAGTTTTGTCGATATTTTCAAAACTTATTATTATATTAAAAACATGTTTTAATATATATATATATTAAAGTGTATACATGTTAATATAAACAATATTAAATAAATTTTGGTAATGACATTTAACAATATATTATTTTTTATTAAGTTTTCATTTCTGTGATAAAATCTTTATTTTTATTATTTTTTAGTTTTAATTAAGTTATATTTTAAGTAAACAGTAAGCACTAATGACTATATAATCTTTATTGATTAATTAATTTATTGCTCACATCAAAATTAATTAATTTTTACCAAATTTAATTTAAATTAATTAATTTCAATGAAATTTAGTTTAAATTAAGCGCATATCTCATCTTGACGGGTTAATGATTGCAAAATTATCGTCAAAGGATACGGTCGAATTTCCCCATGATTTGTTCGTACATTAGTTGCAGGAACCATGTTCACAAATACAATTTGAAATTCTGACCTTTCCCACAGAGTCAAAGGCAGTGCTTTCACCCGTGAGCACATGGGAAAATGATGGCCCATTCCCGAATGCATGGATCTCGTGGGCTCGATCGAAGGGACTGTGATTAAAAAATTCCGATGAGAACAATAGGCGGAAGCGGCGCGGCTGCGGGTAAGAAACTATACAAATAGGAACAGTTTCATTATGTGGCAACTTCGCCTCCAGAAATATTAGGCTAACATTTATTAACAAAATTGAAAGTGAAATCAATTGTGAGGTTACACTAAGGCTGAAAGGATGTAAACAGTAACGAATTTAAATGCGGTTTAATATATTTAAATAAAAAACTTATAATTTGATTATAAGGTTTGGATGCGAAAATATATAATCATAAGGTTTGGATATATATGAGTAGAATATTATAATATTTAATAATAAATATATTAATGTAGATATATAAATTAAATGGCTAGTTGAAATGGATAGAAATCATAAATATTAAAATATTTATTTCATAATATTTTATGTTTTAGAGTTAGAAAATTCATAAAAAAATTAAATTATAACTTTATTTTAAATTATTGATATTATTATTAATTATAAAAAATAATTATATATAAGGTTAATGAAGTAACAATTTTTGGGGATATTAACATTTTCACCATAATCAAATGATTTTTTTATTATTTTGCAAAATCTTGATTTAGAAGTGTTCTAATCTAGATTTTGAAGGTAGAAATAGATTCAACACCTTAGAAGCCCCTCTACGCCTAACGTTTTATAATTTGATAAATATAACTTGGATTTTCAAAAATTTCAATCATATTTTTCCAAAAGCATGCCTAAAAATCTATATTTTCAAGGCAAAATTGTCACCTACTTATATATATATAGATATATAGATATATATATATATATACAACCTTTGGAATAGGTTAGAAGAGCTAAAGGTTCCTCTTGAGTTAAGAGCTGCTGCTATAAGGCTATACGAGAATGTAATTGCCAAGCTAAAGAACAATGAGGGGTGGTCAAAAGATATTAAATGTAACATCAGAGTTAAGCAAGGTTGCCCCCTGTCCCCTACTCTATTTGGCATTTACATCGATAAGCTCGAAGGTTATTTAGAAGAAGCAGGATGTGGTGGCACAATCTTAGCTGGGATAGTCATTATCCTTCTTCTCTATGCTGACGATATTGTTCTTCTGGCAAGGTGCCCTTCTGATCTTGATAAGCAACTCAAGCTTCTTAAGGATTTCTGCTCTACCATGGGTATGACTGTTAACACAGACAAAACAAAAGTTATGATTATCAAATCTAAGAAGGACACTTGCGCTAATTTTACGTATGACAATAAAAACTTGGAGGAAGTGTATTCTTACAAGTACCTAGGAATTGATATCCATCACAAGCTCAACTGGAACCATAGCATTGAGAAAAGGATCAATGGGCGATGGAAAGCTTATTTTGGTCTTGAAAATAATTGTAAAACAGCAAACCTCGTAATGTGGGATAAAAAGAAGTTCCTCTTTGAAACTTTAGTCACTCCTGTTATCTTATATGGCTGTGAAGTTTGTGGCTGCAGCATCTCCAGAGAATCATGGAGGAAGATTGAGCAAATCCAGAAGCATTTTATAACTTATAACCTAAAAATTAAAAGTAATACAGCCTATCGTATTCTCCTGATAGAAGCAGGTATTTCTTCTATTGAGAGCCTAGCTATGCTCAGGTTTTTGATGTACAAGCACAAGCTCAATAACATAGACAATCATAGACTTCCTAAGCTAGCTTTAAACTCCAGCCAAAATCACCTAAGGCTTAACCGAGGATGGCATAAGGACACAAGGGCCTAGTTAAACTATTGGAAGATCAATGAGAATGCTGCTTTGCAAAACATAAATAACATTAAATATATTGTTACTTCTAAGTTCAAAGAAAAATTGTGGTGTGAGAAAGATTTAGCGTCTAAAAGAAAATTAAGTTATTATAAGAAGGTCATCAACCCCACCCTTGAAGATCAAAAGTATCTCTCTATTCTAACTAGCTCTAAAAAGAAAATTAATATAGCAAAGATTAGAACGAATTCTCATGAGCTCCATAGTGAAACTGGCCGCTGGGTAGTTCCTAAAACGCCATGGATGGAAAGGATCTGCCATATGTGTGAGAATAGGAGCATCGAGGATGAAAACCACTTCCTCTTAGAGTGCCCTGCATACAACCGCATTAGATCTCAATTTCACAACCTTTGTTACAATACTGACCTTCCTAGCCTTTTACAATGCCAAGATTATAATGAACTCGGGAGGCTTCTCTCCAAGCTTTTTGAGCATCGGAATAAAATCTTAAATCAAAATAAATAATTTGTCTTTTTAGGTCTGATAGATCATTATTTGGTCTCAGCGGACATTAACCATCATCATCATCATCATCATCATCATATATAGATATATATATATATATATATATAATATATATATTCACCACCATTTTACAATGAAGATTGTTAAAATAGATTTTGTTAGAGTATCGTTGGCTAATACCATGGTTTATCAATACTGGATGCCCACGAAACCACAACTCATTATTTATGACACTTGTTCATATCACAATTTTTTTTAATTAATCAAATTAATTAAATCGAAAAAAACAACCTAACTACTTTGTAGACAAATCTCAACCTTTGATTTCTCAATATTACTAGGAATATTCTAAACGATTGTGAGGAGTTTAAATATTTACTATCCGCCTAATAATTATTGATAATTAAATTAAAAATTTGAAAGCCCTATTACATTCCTTATAACTAACTAACATAATAATATTAGTAAATATTGGTGACATATGTCCATAACTTCATTTTCCATTTTTTTAAATTATTGGATCTAGCACAACCATCCTTTTCATAAATAATTCATTTGATAATACCACATAGTCACATGCTGCCATTTGTTATGTTATAATTTGCCTTACAATTTCAGAATTAGATATCATTTTGGGATTCAACTGCGTTAAGTAAGTCATTCATCTATGACCATTTCCATGAGAGGTAGTACTAATTTCATAATTCTATTACATAAATGTGATAAGGAGAACATATATTCATAGGATGTCATTTTTTATTTCATAATTTGCATAGTAACTTCATAATTGTACTACATAAATGTGAAAAGGTAAATATGTAATCACATGGTGTCATTTTTTATTTCATAATTTGTATATAAATGATAATTTTATAAATACATTAGCTAAATGTGAAATGGTAAACATAGATTTAGTCATTGGAGCAAGCTAATATTTGAAAATTTCATCCATTGATGTAGAGAAAAACATTCATTTATAACCATAAAATAAATATTTTGATTAAAAAAGATATTTATATGTCAACATTTAGCGAGTGACACCTATTCACATAAATATAGGATGTTCCTTTAATGACTATTCACTTGTCACTAAGGAAACCAAACCAATAACATAGGAGGATTGCATTTGGCATTATTTCTCCTAATATATAAAAAATAATAATAAACATTTAACTAAATGGAGAATCTACCTAAATAGTTCCTTTATGTTGTCTTCAGGGAGGAATTTGAAATCAGCTACCTTCTTTGCCAACATGGGGACCTTAGAATTGAATTTCTTCAAATGAAATTACACATCAATAATGACAAACATGATTTCTTGTTTATCTTTTGAAATTTCCATAAGCACCTTACTTATAGTTGTTTTTATTTGCTAGTACAAATCTATTTTTTCAATGTATTTGGTTTTCCTTGTGGACATGTTCTTTGTATTAGGCATTCAACTGTCTATATTTTCATCGACCTCAACATCAATAATAGATATTTTCTCTATGTCCACTTCCTATTCAAAACTGTTAATTTCTTTGTGGATTTCAAGTGGAAAGTTTTTTAAAAATGTCATGAATTTCAAGTGGAGTGCTTTCCCAAAAGGCTACACTAGAATGTTTGGTGTTCTTTCTATATGTTAGAAAAGGTGGTTTCTAGTTACCACATCATCCTCGTCACCTTAAGGAGATGCTCAATAGCTATATGATAGAAAGGAGAAGGGGTATAACGTTGACAATCCTTGTGATGATCCAACCAAAGATGAAGACAACTACTTTAAGAGATTTCATGTAATGGAAAGACCCACAGGGGAGGAGTAGAGATAAGTGATATGAGAACCAAATAGTTGATAGAAACAAGGAAATCACGAGAGAAGAGAAGAGAGGACTAAGAATGAGTTGTTCTTGGTTAACTATCAGATATGCCTTAAACACTTAATAGGAGAGAAGCAAATTTAAATCATAAATAGCTTAAGAACTAGAGTTTTAAGATGAAAAAAAGAGAAAACCTACCACAATAAGACCAAAAAAAAGACACATGAATTATGTCCTCAAATGTAATACAAAAGCCACATGAATAATGAAAAGATTCCAAAAGAGTATTAAAAGAAAATACCAACCAAAATTAGGCCATAGGCACCTTCTTCAAATTGGAACCTTCATAAACATTATATGTATCCTCTATGGTCATATGGAGTCTAGAAGCATTATAATTTGAATTTGAAATCTATATTTATACATATAACAAGATGTGCTGCGGGGCAACTAATCCCTGCCCTAAGCTGGAGGAACTCAAACAGGCTGAGCTCTTCATGTAATTTTTGTTACCTGGGTTTAATTTTTGTTACGTGAAGTGATGGTTCGTTCAGTGATTCCTTCCTGGTGTTGGTTCCTGGTCCTACTACCGATACCTTAGTTCGTTTGTTCCCCAAAGTATGTACAGTTAAGGAAGGGTTGAGTTAGCAACTCACGTTACTGCTAAACACCCAGTACCCCTAGCAAACACTGACTCAATCACAAATTAGGCCTGCTCATTAGGCCAGTAAAAGAGACCTGGTTCCTGGTCCTGGATAACGAGTGATTCTTTCCAGCTAGCGTTAGATTTCTTATTTCCTTGGATTCAGGGTGACAGAAGACTCCCTCACCCTCTCTATGGTTGGGTAATGATTGAATGGGAACAAGCCTTAAGGAGACGAGGTACGAGCTTGCTGAGAGGATATGAAAGGAGATAAAAGAATATTAGCACGTCTAAATATCTAGATAGGAAAAACTAAATTGATACACAATCATATTTAAAACCAACATCGTAGCATTTATTTTCAACAGGTATATAAATAAATTCTATTTTTGAAGTCTCCTTTCTGTAGATCTATTTGAATTTGGTACAAAAGTCTTATTAAGAAGGAAGAGCTATCCAATCAAGCAGGAGTGTGAAGAATGAACTGGTTGACATGAGACACAGATTCTGAGCATAGCTAGCTAAGCTTATTGCACATTTGTTGGCAAGGCTAGCCTGTCAAGTAGGAGTGTGAAGAATGAACTAGTTGAAATGAGACACAGATTCTGAGCATAGCCGGCTAAGTTGATTGCACATTTGTCGGAAAGGTTCCAAGTTGAATTATCTTCCAAATATAAAATCCCTTTATTGCAAGATGAATAAATTTGGAGACACATGTACATAGTCATAAAATCCATGTACTGCCTAGCATATTTTGCATATGATGCATACCCAACATTATCTTGGTTACAATCATTCTTAATTAAAAAATTCCAAAGCCAAGTGAAACCTAAAGATACACTTCTCCACTTGAATTTAAATCCATCGCACCATCAATTAAGATAAATGTGTTTATTTGCTGAATCAAGAACAAGTGTATAGTTTAAGACTTGAGAAGTTTTCAAGAAAATATCATTCTTATATGTAATAGCTATAGTTTATCAATCTTTGATATTTTCGATTCAACGAGAGAGCATGGAAGACAATTGATATTTAACAAAGCTTCTACGATGTTTCATTTCTTAACTGTTCATGATCACCTGTCGATCTACTGACCTTTCTGGTTCTGCTGCTATTCACTATAATCTACTGTGCATATACGAGAGAGTTTCGATTTGCCTTTGAATTTTTGTATATATTAATTGAGCATTTAATGTCTGTAATAGATTTAGAATATAATTACATTAGTGCAATGGTATGTAGGAGGTAAATTAGAGGATATTTTGCAGGAGAATTTGAAAATAAAGTGAACCTTTATTTTTTAATTATTCCATGTCCCAGATTCCCAGTACAACTATTGCTTTTTGACTGAAAACAAGGAGTAGTGTTTACATATATGCAGTGGTAATTCATTTCATTTCAAACCAACACCACCAGGAACATTTCATGCTACAGCCTTACATGCATACATATAGAAATTTTGGAATGTGAATCCTGACCACGTGAAGCATCAAGCGACACGGGACTGAAAAAGTATCATCACGACCATAAGGTTCTTGCCAGTAAAGTCAGCACCTGTCACTTTGTCGACGCACAAAATACAAAACCCCCAGTGCACCGATATGGTAAAACACACTACCACAAACCAGCAGACATCTGATGGAAAAGAATGAGACAAGTGGCACTCATAAATAAAACGTGTAGTCCATGCAGGTTCGTTTTTAAATTCGTAACTAGCTTTTACTGGTTGTATTCACTTTTGAAGCCGGAATCATTTATGGAAGGAAAGATGGGTAAAGTCCGACCTATTTGTTTTGAGAAAAGAAACTAGCAGCCGGTTGTGGCATCGTTTTCACAGCCCTCTTGCATTGAATACTGCCAGAAGACAGGCTACTCAGATATATTGTATCGGCTTGCTTCAGCACTTAGACCCTTTACTATTTACTTTTTGTTATGCCCCCAACTTATAGCACATTGAACTTACAGACAGACGCGGGCCTCCAAGGAGCTGTTGGATCACACATTCCATTTCTTCAGTCCACAACCTTGCAGAGCTGTCAGATATTTTATCATTTCCAGATTCTATCTATAAAACAAGATGACCTACAGTATACAAGGTGGAAGTCTTTCTCGGAGTGCATCGAGTATAGGACGATCAATCTCATCAAAGGTATTTTTTAATACTAGGTCGGCTTCTGGAGCAGCTTGCACTTCGCCTGTAAGAATCTCTGACATGTCTTTGTTGCAGTGACTTCGAAGGAAGAAGATGCAAAAGTAGTAGCCAATCCATGCTTTTAAGAACATAAATATGACCCATTATATACATATCGACCATTGCAGCTGAAGAATGTGAATGAGATATGATTCAAAGTCAGGGTTTGGTGTCGAGATGCATACAACTGATGCAGAACGAGATGGTTCAGTCAGGGGGTTCATCTGGGTCGGTGTACATTGCCAGGTTATGATGTCAGAGCTAATATACTTGTAAGGCTGGGGAATCTTCTACTCGGAATTCTCCGCTATGATACTTGCATTGATACGGCCTAAGGTTTCCATTTTTCATTAAAGCTAGTTTCAACAAGCTCCCCGTTCAGCTGTAGTCTTAAGTTGTAGTGTCAGAACTCAGGTCTTAGCACTCTTGTAGGGCATGGGCATTCTAGATGAAAGAATTGAGGAATGTCACATGCCATTTTAAAGCCCTGATTTCTGTCTTATTTGTATCAAACTATTGCATATACTCCATTTTCTGCCAAAACTAAAACGCAGAAAGGGCAGAAATTGCAAGCACTGGCAGTCAAGAAGGATACTCTTGGAAGAAAGGGCAAAGGAGAGCACAATGTTAGCAACATCGCAGTATTTGCAGTTGTTGGTCACTTGGACAGGCACCCCGGGGGCAAGGATTTTCTTGCAAAACCTAGATCAAGCAGACCGCAACGAAGGTTCTTGATATACTATCTATGCACCCACCTTAACATTGACGAGGGATTACAGAGGAAAAACAAGAAGGTGCAATTCCAAATCCAATTGGAAGAGAAAGGTGCAAAAGGTACAATTTTCTGCTAATATTCTTTTTTTTAATATGTGCAAAACAAGAGGCATTATTTAAACAATTATTTCAGCTTGCCTTAAAAAAAAAATTAAGCAGTGAAAAAGGCAGCTAGAGCCGAGGCAAAGAAACCAGACAAACAATTGAAAATTTTTAAATTAATTTAAAAAAAATACAAAAAACTAGGTGGTCGTTGCATATTCAATCACTACACACTTATAAGAATTATTTCAAATATGAATCGACTCCTAGAAATTTGGCTAGTTATATTAAGCAATAGCTGCAGGTTTCTGAATAATTGATCCTGACCTTGTCCTTCAAGAAATTTTCATTCATTATGTCTTCTAGCGACCATCTCAGCAGGATATTCATGAATTCATTGACCATCGTCTCGTAGCTGGCACTCTCTTCTCTGTTTTCTTCTATTTTCATGGCTTCTTCTTGATACCAATTGTTCTCAGATCGTAAAATGTTTATAAAACACCCAACCACTTGCTTGCTTTCAGACAGTTGCCAGCAACAGTAGCAATAAAAATATAGCAAACAACCGGATGACAGTTCAACTAGTGCAACTGAAATAATCAAGCTAGCCTGCGCATAGAATCACTAGTAACAAATAGTGATAAAACCCCATAACATGCATCTCAAGAATGGACTAAGGTTTACTATGACACTCGTTCTAGCTTACCTTGCTTACCTTGCCTTCTGTGGTGCAGGTGCAGATGAAAGGAGTCGCACAACTTCATTCTCCAAAACGTGGTATAGGAACTAGCGCTCTCTCCATTTCTTCCACTCCTCCATTGCTCCCACTCCTGCCATTTCATGCTTCGGCAAGGTTTTTAGAATGAATTCATCCAGTTTTCTAAAGGTCATAACTTCAATGCATCAGGACACTTGGAAAAATCCACAGCGGTTGTCGAAGCCATAACAGTTGTTGACGAAGCCGTGGTAGTTGTACATGCAGAGACATCAGTGATGGTTATCTATTATAAGATGCTTGTTCTCTATTATACTAAAGAAATATACTATGATTGAGATTTGATTTAATTCTAGCATTAGTTGGGAGCTAAATTTTTAAATTTCTAAATGTAAAGCGCAAATATGATATAACCGTATGTTTTTAGCCTCCCTGCCTCGGGAAGAGGCTAAATAAGATGATCAAATGGATTGTTGTTCAAAAAGTTTGGTTATTCGTCATAATAGCTACTTATTCAGGATGATAAGAAGCTTAATTTAATGCTAAAAACAACATTGCGATTGCTATAGTCCCTGGCCATTGCCAAATGGCAGCGAATAATAATTTATTAATTTAATATCTTGTAAATGTTTTTAATTATTTATTTATTTACTACATAAATAAGATTTATAAAAATAAAAATTCAATGCTAAACAACTAAAAGATCATTTTTTTATTTTTGTAAATTAAATATAAGTCATTTACTCATTTAATTCTATATTATTTATTCCTCAATGAGGATGTTAATGAGGGTGGCATTGGGGCCTCTTTATGTGTTATGTCTACTCAAAAGATCCAACGATGGGGTTGGGGCTTGAACTGTAGGTCTATTTGCTATAAATGTGAGGTAAAGTGTGGTGGAGGTACATGCATTGTGGGTAAAAAGGTGAGGTTCCATCCTTGCTCTCCTTCACATAGTCTAGCTTGAATATGTTTCTCTTGGTTTACCTTTTGCATGTTGTAGGGTTTAGTTTTCTTTATGGGCTTGTACCCATTCCTTCAACTTTGTTCTATTTGGATAGTCTGTTAAAGCATGGTGAGGTATTTCGTCTCCTTCTACAACAACTATTTTTGCTTATTGATAACCTGATTCTATTTCAAGTGTCTTTGAAAATAGAAAGTTTATTGGCCTGTATATCAAAGTGTTGTATTTCATAAGGGACATTTTGGGTTGTATTCGGCTTTTCTTCCAAGAATACTTGGATTTCAACTCGGTTATGTTTCTTTGTGTCTTTGAACTTAACAAGGCTATTTCTTAGTTTTTAAAATGTCATTTTTCTTTAAGACTTTGTTGGGTTTTATTTGGTTTATCTTCCTGAATTACTTGGACTCAATGTACTAGGGTTTATTACAACTTTTGTGTGAATAAAATATGATATATTACTGAAGGAATTGGCAAATTACATTGTTTGTATAGTGTGGGAGAGAGATCCCGACACAAGGACCAACAAAAATGCCTGAAATGGTCATGGTATTATCTCTTTTACAATGCAGTCTTGGAAAAAATTGGTTCTTAGCCCTTAGGTGGAAACAATGTAGAACCCTCTTTACAACATTCTCAAATCAGAGAGTATAGAAACAAAGAGTTTAGAAAAAATCAATAGCAAAGCAGACAAGGCCTTAGTCATTTTCCTCTGCGACTGACAGTCCTCCGCGGAGGAAGAGAGACAAAAAGGAGTTTTTCAAAGTCATTCTTGGTTGGTGGTTACCAAATCTTCATCCAAACTAATGGGAGTCTCCAGAGTGCTCCCCTCCTACTGCACGGTGGTGTTTGAATAACTGGTAGAGGCCCCAGTGACCTCTTTCTTAATTCTCGGAGAGCCTTCAGCTATAGAATGGACCACTGCAATTAACTTCTTCCTCATAACAATGTATTGCGGTGTGTCCCGAGTTATAAAATGATAGTGGTGGATGGCTCGACAGAAATTACAAACTTCTTAGTCAGATTATCAATATTTTCTTCCAGTGCCTTGCTGTGCTCCTCATACTCTTGCATCACTAGCCCCATGATGGTTTTCATTTGCCACCATGTTTCAATAGTTTGCGTGTAGAGGTTATCGCGTGCTTGGGGGAGGGTGAGGTCCAGAATCCATGCAAAGTCGGCATCGAATTCCCTAGTCGTGAGCTCTCTTCAAAGTATATTATCTTGGGCTTCTTAGTTGGCAATGTGTTGCTGAGTTTTAGGATTAAACGTCACTGCGTAATTCAAAGTTACGCACCTCGGTGAGGTCTCCAAGCGAGTAGTGGGGGGAACCCAGTGAATTCCAACAGGATGCTACAAAACTGTGCCCACCTTGCTGACTGGATCCAAGGATGGAGCTATTCTCCGAGGCCATGAAAAGAGAAGAAGGGTTGGGGAGCAAAGGAAAAATGAAGATCAATGAGGGCAGATAGGAGAATGAGGGTAAGAAGGGTGAGGGGGGTATATATAGGGACCAGGAGATGAAGGGATACCTGGAGCGGGGAATGGGGGTGGCAAGGGGAAGCATGGGAAGATCAGATGCGATGTGGTGGAAGAAGACCGAAGCATAGAGGATGTGACTGGGAGGCAGCAAGCCAAGGATGGGTCCGGGCTTGTGTGCCACAATTTTTTCCTTCCTACGGTACTTATAATTGACCATGAAATGATGAAGGGTACACAAACAATTATTGTTTGGTAGAGTGGTTATCTTTGACATTGATTGTTGCACAATGCTAACAAAGGTCACTATCCTCCAAATCCTGCAAAGCTATGGAATTCAGGCGTAGGGTCCCTGCAATACCCACATTCGCCAGTTTGTCCACTCATTTATTATCATTCCTTCTGATGGTTTGAGAGTAGAGGGCTGCTATCCTATCTATTCTCTATTTGATCCACTGTATTATTTTTTTTAGGCACCAGTTTATCGACATTTTATCCACCTCGATGCTCTGCTGAATTTTTTTGTCTATCTAAGTGGCCAACATGGAATCTCCTTCCACAATCAGAGGATTGAGCTTTAGGTTGTGCGCTATGGTAATGCCAATTTCTAGGGCATGAAGTTTTGTGGCATTGTTTGTGGTTGAACCTATATTTCCCTCATATATCCAAATTATTTCTCCTTTTGTGTTTTTGAAGACTCCTCCCAAACCGATTTGGCATGAATTACCTTTAGCAGTGTTGTTGTAGTTGATATTGTAAGCCCCCTACTCTAGCGGCCTCTAGATGTTTTTTTGGTTTTCATGCCTAGAGAGGGGGTTGACTTCATGTACCTTGATCTGAACAAGATCTAACACTGAGAGAATTCTCGCTTCAGAGGTAGTGGGAGGGGCTTTGGAAGTCTGAGTAGGGAGATAGGTCACAGTTTCCTAGATTGCACTTTTGATCTTCGATATTATGATTTCCTCCTGAGTGGAGATGCCATGGAAGATTCTTGCATTGCACTCCTTCCAGTGTGCCCAACAGACCAGATTGAGAATTAAATTCCATGTGTTGTTAACTAAAGGATGTGAGGAGAAGGTTATCTCCAGTTCGTGATGGTTCTTTGAATGGAGGAGGGATCCTATTCAGAGCTGTTGAAAACAAGTAATATCCAGTCCCAAAATTTGGACACATATTGGAATTTATTCAACAGGTGATTAGGGGTTTCTTCATCTTGCTGGTAGAGAAGGCATCTTGATGGACCGATGAAGCCTTTTCTTCTTAGGTTGTCCCACATTAGAATCTTTTTGTGTATGAATAACCATCGAAAGATAGATATTTTTGGCTAGTGCTTCCTGTCCCAAATTGAGTTCCACTTCGGGTCTAGTTGAACTTCATATAGCTTGGCAATGTATCTGTATGCTTCTTTTAAATTGAAATGTCTAGTTGAATTTTTACCCCATCTGATGTAATCCTCGATAGAGTCAAGGAGGATTTTTATTTTTCAGGTTTTGATGAGAGATCCGACTAGGCTCGGTGATTCATATGGGGAATCCAATCCGCTTGATCCAACCAAATTTTCCATATGTCCTCTTCGACACTTGATTTCTAGTAATGGTTAACTTTGGTCTTCCCTCTGTTTTGCATATCAGTCTTGATTTGGTGATATTTTTCTTGATCAAGTTCTAACCTTGTTTCCACGTGTCCTCCTACAAAAGAACCTTGTTTTCGTTGCCTATTTCCCAGAAACTATGATTTTCAATGATATCCCTATTGTCTCATGCTTGATTCGAGATGACTGATCCTTTGACATTTCCATTTAGCCTAACAATTTTCTCCTATGAGAGTGAAAGGGTATACTTAGCTTTCCATATTATTCCCCAAGGGGATTTGGGCTTTTCCATCCATCTCCATAAGTTTTTAGCTCCCAGGGCCTTTCCCAAGAGGTTTGTGTCTCTAAGACCAAGGCCACTATCTTTTTTGGACCTTGCAATTTTTTTCCCACGCCATTAGAGCCCATTTCTACTTTACCTCTATGCCTCTCCATAAGAAATTCCTCTGCACGTTTCTGATTTTGTTTGGAATCACTTTTAAAGCTGCCAGAGGCGAGTGCAAGTAGAGCGAGATAACTTCTAAAATGTATTTAACCAGGAAAAGGTGGCTTGCCAGATTAAGAGATCTGAATGTCCAATTGGCAATTATTTTCTCCAACTTCTTGGTCAGGTCCTCCGAAGTAGCCCGGGAAAGTGGTCTTTCTGTTAGGGGTACTCCAAGGTAATTCGAGGGGAGGGTGTTGATGGGAATGACAAGGAGTCTGGCGATGTTCCTACGAATAGAAAGCGGGGTGTTAAAGAAAAAAAACTTGGATTTCTAAAGTTTGATAGTGATTCTAGAGGCAGCAGAGAAGTCAGACGGAATGGACATGAAAGAGAAAGCTTATTTGATCATTGGGAGCCCATAAGAAGGGTATCCTCCACAAATTTCTGTTGCATGGAGGGGGAAGCAGAGGCATGGTGCTAGAGACATGAGAGCTTATTAGCATGAGTGGTAGAAGAGATTGAGAAGCTTAGCCCTTCAGCCATAATGACAAAGAGGAAGGGAGAGATAGGATCCCCTTTCCTAATACCCCTGGAAGGATTAAATGGTTTCGAAGGGGAACCATTCACAAGGATGGCGAAAAAATCTCCTGACACCATTCCCATGATCCACTTGATGTTTTTCTTGTGCAACCCAAATGCTCCCATGACCTCTCTCATATAATCCCAGCTGATTTTATCAAAGGCTTTGGACATATCTAGTTGAATCATGATTCTAGGTTGTTTTTTGGGATTTGAGTGGATAAGCTCATGAGAAAGGATGATACTATCCATGATTTTCCTTCCACATAGCCAAATTGTTGATGGGAGATAAGGAGAGGAAGGATGACTTTTATCTGATTGGCGAGGACATTGGAGATTATTTTGTAAATGACATTGCAGAGGGCTATGAGCCTAAATTTGTGAGGGGAATCAACGAAATTTCCCTTGGGAATCAAATTTAGGAAAGTGGAGTTAAGGGCCTTTAGGACAGATTTCTGAATGCGAGATTCTTCCACAACGGCATACACTTCCAATTTGAGGATGGGCCAGCAAGCTCTATAGAAATCAACAGTGAAACCATTCAGACCAGGGGGTTTTCCATTGGGCATTCACATGACCACATCTTACACTTCTTGGAGGGAAACTTTTCGAAGCAGCATTTTGTTATGCTCGTCTGTGAGGATTTTGGGGATGTGATTGGTGATCTTTTTAATCTCTTGATCCTGGTCATTCCTTGTCTCTTTGAGAAGAGAGTTGAAATAGTGAGTGAGCTCTGTTTCCAACTCCTCTTGAGAGTGAATGAGATGACCATCTTGGTTCTTCAAAGCTAGGATTCTTTTGTTTCACCTATGTTTTATCATTGATTTATGGAAAAATGTGGTGTTCCTTTACCCACATTTCAACCAATTGATTTTGGATTTTTTTCACCACAACTTCTCTTCCTGGATGGCTCTTTCCTCCCATATTTTTTGTAATCTTTGTTCCTCTCGCTTACTACTCTCCGTGATCCCATCTTCAATTGTGTTTTGTTGGAGAAGTTCCAATTTGTGCTCCAAGTTTTTCTTGTCTGTGATGATGTTGTCGAATGATTCTTTGTTCCATTTTTTTATTTCCTCCTTGATATGTTTTAACTTTTGTTGGAATGTGTACATTTTTTTTCAAGTTTTGGTGGGAGGATAAGTCCACCTTTGTTTGATTTTTTTAATGAAGTCTGGGTGATCCAACCAAAAGGCTTCGAATCTGAAAGGCTTACCTTTTGAACCATTGGAAATTTGAATCTTCAGAGAGATAGGCCAGTGATCTAAGCCTACTTGTGGGAGGATTCTCACCTTTGTTTCCCAAGAGATAAGATAAGTTTCCTCAGATAAAATGAAGCAATCTAAACTGGAGTTAATTTGACGGTCTCCTACTCTTCTGTTATTCCAAGTAAAACTGCATTTGCTAGTGGGAATGTCCATGAAATTGAGGTTTTGAATGGTAGTAAGGAAAGCCTCAGAGTACTTTTCAACCTTCTAGATACCACCTTTGTTCTCAGACAAATTTACTATCATTTTAAAATTGTCTGCTATGATTTTGGGAGGAAGGTGTATTGGATCTAGAATATTGGATATTCTTTGGAGAATTTTTATTCGGTCTATCACCTTATGTAGGGCATAAATGTTAGTTATGCAAATACTCTCGTTGGTGCCAATGATTCTCAGGACCACTGTTATGGCATGATGAATAGCTAGAGAGGATATAAGGTCAAACTTTTAGTTTTCCCATAAGGTCATTATACCTCCTATTGAACCGGTGGTCGAGTTGGCTAAGGAGCTATAAGGCTTGAAAGAAGAGTTTAGAAGGAGAAGGAGGTGAACCGACTCTATTTTAGTTTCTTGAATTAGAAGGATATTAGGATGATGAGACAAGATTCTGTATTTTAAGATCCTTTTCTTCCCAGGATTATTCAGTCCTCTAATGTTCCAATATATGCAATTCATTGACATGGAAATGGGTTTATAGCCATAGCTTTTACCTTTCCTTCATTGATTAATTTGGCTCCTAGTTCTTGGAGGAGCTGACTGGTAGTCATTTGGCCTCGTTTTCATCTTGAGCCTTTGAGGTTGAGTCCTCCTATTGAAATATTTGCTAATATGCCCTTTGATGTTGTGCTTTCTTATGCTCGGTGGAGTGCTTTGAGTTTTAAATATTCCTGGAGGAGATAAGCACCTTCAATTTTTTGTAGCTGGTGTTCTGATATGGCATTTAATCAATTTTTTTTTCATTCCTCTGCAATTGTTGCTAAGTCTACTCCATCGACAGCTTCCTCTATGACACTTTTCTCTGGTGTTTTCTCTGTCTCCACTTTCTCCATTTCTATATCCTCTTGTGAATTATCCTTCCCTTTGTTGGTGTAGCCTGTGTCCCTATCATCATATTCTCTGTTTTCTCGATTCGTTTTGTCCTCTTCTCCTTCATCTCATATTGGGTCATTGGGATCCATTTGCTCCTGAGTGATGTTCAATGCATTGAACTGGTTCTGACCTGCTTATTTATATTGGTTCTTCTTGGGGACGACCTTTTTCCTATTGTTCTTGTTCCTGGAGATGACTTTAGTATATCTTTCGCTATCTTTTCTTTTGCTTGCCTACTCTAGAGATTAAGGAGTTTTGTTCAATGGAAAGTCTTAGAAAAGATGTTCGTGCTCATGACACTGTTTTCATAGGAAGGGGATATGTTCATAGTCTATAATTTGTAGACAGACTTCGTCCCTGAAAATTAATTTTATTGTTTCTGGTAGGGCTCCAAAGACATCTATGTATACGCAGATTCGGGCATAGGAAACATAGTTGTCTGTTCTGGTGCCTTCAGACATTTTGATGTACTCCCCCAGTTAGTCTTCTATACCTTTCAAGACCGAAGGAGCCCAGTAATCATTTAGTGAAGAGTAGAGGCGAACCCAAACTGGGACTCTCATAAAATCATCATTTTGCAGTGTGAAGTTGTCCTTCCAAAATCTCTTATATAATCCAACTGAATTGTATAAATAGGGTCCTCCTTCAAATATTCTATCTCTGTCTTCTAGGAGGTTAAATATGACTGTGAAGAATCCTTTGGAGCACAACTAAAGTATGATCGCCCCCTTGAGTATCCATTTTCTTTATATCCACCAGTTCAGTGCAATTTTAGTTGGCTGGATGCCCATGAACTTGGATATTACTACATGTTCTTGCATGTATTCTCTATAAATTGCTACATGTGGGTCCTCGATTTCCAATTCTGGGATTTTCTTGGCTATGGGGTTGTAGTTATTCTTTTTCTTTTTTCTCTTTTCTTGCAGCTTCTCCTGAGTTTTTCAAGGATTTATGTCAGTGAGAAAGGGCGTATCCAAGGCCTTTCCTTTCTCTATTCGAGTATCCTTGGTTATCCCTTTCGTTGTTTCTTCATTCCTCTAAGGCAACTCTTTTGTTGTGAGTTTGTTGTTCCTTCTTTATTAGAGTTCCCTCGTCACGAGCAAAAGGTCGAGCTAGAGTCAAACTTTGTGAAGAAGGAAACCTAGTCTAGAGGTTGACTAGTGACCATGTCTTTGAAGGAGTGGACACCAAGATTTTGATGCGGTCCAACCATGGTGTCCAAGGCACCGAGAGGCCCGAACTAGACACACAAGGGGAGGCCGCGAAGAGCGCTGACGTAGGGATTAGGGCACGAGCACCATTGTTGATTTCATCCTCATCATGGAAATATTTTTCGCCATCCGGTTTCTTAAAACTTATGTTAGTTCTACTTTGTTTAATTAGTTAGGTTCTCACTTTGTGGAGGATGTTGTGTGTTATGCGCAAAGGAGTTGTTCTTGTTGAGAGTTTGGGTATTGGGACCTTTCATAGTTTTGCATGGTTTTATGGGATTGGGTTTTCTATGTATTTTTGTTCTCCTCAATTGGGAAATTGATTTCAATTTGCTCCTCTGGTGTGGCACTTGGGGGATGATTTGTTGGTCCTTCGACCAGGGGTTCAACAATCAATGGTCTATTCTTTTTCGTGTTTCATAGGTCGTGGGTATTGTACTTGTTTTCATCTTCTCTTATTATAGTCATCATTCCTTCACATCAAAGAATGATGAGCAGGAGGGGCAGTGTGGGCAATGTTGGATTCAAGAGAATTTACCCTTTTTCCTGTGACTCAGTTGGAACATTTTTTTATATTGTTCCTCTTGATATAAGGAGATAAATTCCTTCGTTGGATTCAAAATAAACTAGGGAACACCCATATTATTTTGATTTAGAGGTACATGTGGCAAGTGCAGATGTGAAAGAGGTTCTAGATCTGGGTAGATTTCAAAGGAGGTGACTCCATTTCTTGTAGTCTTTGGCTTTTCATCAACAAAAGGATACAATGTTGCACCTTATTTTTAAACAAACGAAAATTAAAACTTATAATATATTTTATGGGTTGGAGGAAATTGAACATATCTTATGAAATTAACGTTTATATTATTGGTTCTATATTGGCTTCGGTAGAAATTGTTTTGGTGTCAAATTAATTGTCTAGAGATCTTTTCGAGCCTCCTAGAGATCCTACTAATCCATGAGTGGACAATGTTGAGGACCTCACTCTCATCTCATTTGGCTAGGATTAGAATTTGACCTCACATTTTTTATTGTTGACAATTTTAAAATTTTGTTTCTGTGTTGTAGAGGTTTCCTTCTTGGCTTTCACAACATGGAATGTGTTGGATATGTGGTGGTCTTTATGTTCTTCCTAGATACTTACATTTTTGGTGTAAGTTAAATGACCATCAACGATTCTACCAATTGGTTCTATATAGTATTTGATGCATGGTGTATGCACTTGTTCTTTATGGAACGATGGTGTTGTTCAGTTTCCCTTCATGGTTGGTGCGGTTCTGGTTGCATCCTATATATTTCGTGGGCTTTAGTGATAGCCTAGCAGTCGACTGTTCCTTGCGAATTCCCTTCTTCGACATTTTGGCTCATGGTTATATGACTCTTCATTGGAAATTCCCATCTCTAGCCTTTTTGTCTCATGGCTATATGACTGTTCTCAAGTTTTGGAGATGACTTTGGCTCGCAGCTAGAAAAGTTATGTCCATTGGTTACACTTTTAGTAGTTGTATCGGAAATGAAAAATTGATTGCATGTTGTATTAGTGGAGTCAGTGTTTTTGGATTGTAAGGGTCAATGTTTATTTTCACTTTAGGGTTTATGATGTTGTCTCCATGAGTAGAAATTGATTCATTGTTATATGCTGCAGTGAGGAGGAGAAATCGACTCTCCTATCTTTGTCTTTTAGGCTATATGGTATACTTCTTTTTTTGCTAGTAAAAATCAAACTACAACAATTCAAAAATGAAATTATATTATTTATTGGTTATTATTTTCATTTTTTTTCTTTTTAAACTAATAATATTGAAAGAATAAAAATTCATTCTTTAAATTAATTAATTCTTCTTTAACAATTAATGTGGCATAATAAATATATATTTTTATTTATATATATTGACAATTATGAAGTGTAAATTAATTAGTTTACATGAAATGTAATTTCAAATTAAAGACATATCTCTTATTTTCATTTTGATGATGACCTCATTCTCTTAGGCCCATTTAAATACTAGACGTGTGGGTAAGTGCTGCACTTTAAGGGGGCATAATTTTTCTTTAAAGATAACAAAAAATTTGTTAGGATTTTCAAAAAATTTAGTATAAATTTTTTAAAATTCTTGTTATAGTTGTCAAGTTTAAGGATTTTTAGTGCTCTAAAGTTTTTTATTAATATTAAATCTATTTCCACCATTAAAAAAAAAGAAGAAAAGATCAGCCACACTTAAAATTATTTTTTTTATTTTTTTTTACTAGATTCTGAGGAGAATTTAGCTATCCAACAAAATTGTGGCATAGTAGACAATGTTGTTGAGTAAACACATAGACTTCTGAGAAAGTAGGGGCATCACAAAATGAAAAGCAGTGGTTTGTTCCTTGAGCGGATAGGAAAACAATTTCACTTTCACGAACGCATGTGTCACGCCCCTACATTGGTGATTGTCTTCCAACCACACTATAGGAGGTGCGGCACCACTGACCACTTTATTTTTTAACAATAGTTGTGATTGTGGACTATGCATACTTTTTAAGTTTATTTTTCAACTTTCCTAAGTATACTTTCATTAACATAGCGAAAAATTTCTTACATCATTCATCATTATTATCTTTTACACATATATGCACAACGGATAATAAACGAGGAGGGGCAACTCCCTGAAATATGAGTCTACTCGATAATACCAATACTTCATAAAATATTCAGTTTTATAGTCTTTGCAGGAAACCCCAAGTTTCCTTGGTACAATATCTCTCAAATCATGCAAGTCGGCCTGCACCGTTTGCACTACCCAAACAACCATTCAAAGTTCCCAAGGATACTTCTGTCTGTTGCACCCCATTCACCATCACACTGTTCAGCACGTTGTTCACCATCCAACCGAACACCCTCAAATTGTTCAGGCGGATGCCCTTGTACGCCCTCACTCATTCAGACGTTCTGACCAACCTTTCCCATTCAATCGTTTAGCCTGGGGCCCTCACATGCCCTCACTTGTTCACTCACTCGGTCCGACGCCCTCTCACGCCCTCGCCCATTCGGTCATCCAACCTGGCCCCCTCGCATGCCCTCACCTGAATGCCTTCGCACGACTTCACCCAAAATTCCTTGAGTGACCTCGCCCGCTCGGTCATTTGGCCCAGTGCCCTCGCATGACTTCGCCCAAATGCCTTCGAACGACTTCACCTGAACGCCCTCCAACGATTGTTCAGACAAACGCTCTTAGATGCCCTCGCTCGTTCAATCGGCCTAACGCCCTCACACAGTCGTTCAACCTGACACCCTCGTAGAACCTACAACTCTGTTTTCTACGTTTTCCCTGGCTCAATGCTTCCGCCCAAGAGTCCATCTGTACCTTGCCAATTTTTTGTCCTCTCCATGTTAGCTCGTCGTCCAGCTCACATGTACACTTAGAAACTTCCTTGAATTACTTTTGGCACCATTCCAATGCTTTACTTATATGGCGGTTGGCCTATCGTTTGGGAGATCAACTCACCCAACCGACCCACCGTTTCATCCAACTTGCCCCAACCTTGTGTCAGCCCATGGTGTGGGACTCCCCCACATATACATTTTGCACCACCCAACACTTAGTCATTCTCACAAGATGACATTCGTGTTACATGTTTCCTTCATTCAGTTGACTCATCGCAACGTTCGCACGCACCCTCAACTTGCTGTTCAACTGCCCAGCTTGTCGCTCACCCATCGTTTGCTCGTGCCACCTCCCGCCAACCCGCTGGTTAAACGCGCTCGCCCGACACACTCGACTTGTGGGCTTGACATACTCTTCCACTCTGAATGGTTTTCATCCTCGACAACACCATCATTCGACATCACAAAGTGTCACATGCTCCAACATCCAAAGATGCCCATGCTGCCTGCCTCTGCTCTGCCATCACACAAACCATAAAGGCTCAAGTCTCCATGATTCAGAAAGTCTTCACAACCCATGATCATGAACCACATCCATTAAAATCCCCACATGCTGCCCCACCGTGGAAGGTTGGTCCCTCCAACTCAAGCTACATGCTCACTGAAACATATTGTGTCAACCTCATCATGTATCCCCATCGTGTGAACTGCTGCTATGATACTGAAACATAATGCTAACACATTTCTGTACACTTCTAGACCCCATGATTTGAATTAATTGGGTAGTTAGTCCAACTGTCATGCTCAAACCATGAGAGTGTGCATCCTCATGCCACCATCAGTAGTTTCTCCTAGCCTCCTGTCACAAGATCAACTCGATCAAGAATCCATGTCCATCTAAGTAAGCCATGCCCAAGTCCATGAAGTCAACTCCATCATATCTGTAATGTGCCATCCCTCAAGTCTGCGAAAGAAAAAAGTATACACCTATATTATCTCCCATGTGTTTCCCATGATCATAGACCAATCTTCTCCCATTTATCAAAAGTGGTTAAGTCTCAGCTCAACCCATGCCTAAGTGTTGCCACCAAGGCATCATCATAGCTGCAACTCCATCTCTCCAAAGTGTCTCATATTGATCTTCCTCATCAATTCACTCTTTCAAGCACACCCATACATGTACTCAAAAGTATGCACCCTATCCTACATCAAAGTCTTTGACTTCAGCTCCTCAATGCATCAGATCCTATAAGTCCGCCATAATATGAAGTCCCCAAAAGTCACAACCTCATGTCATCATGAGCTCCATGAATCATTTCCAACCAACATACTAGCGAGCATACATGTCTCAGCCCAATGGTCTCTGCAAGATGCCTTAACTCTCCATGTAGTAGGAATGCTCCATAATCTTCTCACAAATCCAACCAAGTCCATGGCCTCATTGTACAAGATTGCACAACCTCTCCATCGGCTCATAACTAAAACATCTCCATGTCACATCAGCAAATCCACCGACATAACATACATGCCTTGGCACTCCTCATTGGATGCCCATAAGTGAAACCTCTACAAGTGCTCCTGCATAATGTCCCTGCATAAGACTACAATTCTCCATGTTTCCAAATTGGTGTCCATGACTCAAGTTTCTAATGTTGTCCAACTAAGTAGACCCATCACAACAATCGGTCATCCTCATTCAAGTCTGCAATCTAGTCTAGTGAACTCAGTCACCCAAACCATATCATCATAATATGAGTCTCTTCCGCCATGGCTCCCCCACTGAAGGTTCCACCAAGACTTCCTCTTTGTCTCAGTGATGAGAAGTCCACCCAAGTATCATCAACTCAAGTGTGTGCCTTTCTCCAAACTGTCCATGAGTCATGTTGGGCACTTAGCTAAATTCTCTATATGGCTAAAACATGACCCTTTTCTTCACAATGATCATCACATTCCTCCCTTGTCACAAGCATTTGTACCCTCTGCCATAAGGTCACAAACAACCCCAACAAGCTCTGCAACAATCAATGGGCCTTGCTTCTCCATACAAGGTCTCATTGTAGACGTCCATGGTAAGATCCTCCATCGCATCGACAAACTGATTTTTCGCTTCCCTGCATATGGCCTATCTACCAAAAGCTTAGATGAAACACAAGTATAAGTAGTACTTACTTCATCATGAGGCTCCTCCATGTGAGTTTCCTCATCCACCAATGTCTGCAAACTGTGCGATCCTAGTCCAACTTGAATGATTTCGAGCTCATCCTCCATCGTTGTCATGCCTAAAACATCCTCAAATATCACAGCTTCCTCTTCTTTGTCATCGCATTCTACAGCTGCAACCTGCTCCATTGCCTGCGGAAATTCAATCTGCAATTCTGAATCACCAAAGCCTGCGGAATACAGAGCTTTGATACCAACTTTCACGAAGTGCAGTGCAATCAACTTTTTTGCAAATCTAATTCTCTGAATCAAGGATCTGATACCAACTGTGATGCCCCTACACTGGCGGTACTCTTCCAACCGCACTATAGGAGGTACGACACCACTGACCACTTTCTTTTTAACAATACTTGCGATCGTGGACTACGCCTACTTTCTATACTTAGTTTATTTTCAACCTTCCTAAGTGTACTTTCATCAAAACAACATAAAATTTCTTACATCATTCATCATTATTATCTTTTACACATATATGAACAGTGGATAATAAACCGGGAGGGGCTACTCCCTGAAATATCAGTCTGCCCGATAATATCAATGCTTCATAAAATATTCAGTTTTATAGTGTTTTCAGGAAACCCAAAGTTTCCTTGGTACAATATATGTCAAATCGTGCAAGTCAGCTTGCATCGCTCGAACCACCATTTGAAATGCCCACAGATACTTCTGCCCATCGCAACCTATTCATTGTCGCACTGTTCAGCACGTCGTTCACCTTCGGCTAATTCAACTGAATGCCCTCAACTCGTTCAGGCAGACACCCTTGCCTATTCAGACATTCAGACCAACCTTGATCGTTTAGTCATTCAGCCCGGCGCCCTCGCACCGCCTCGCCCGTTCTCTCGTTTGGCCCGATGCCCTCACACACCCTCGCCCGTTCAGTCGTTTGGCCCGAACGCCTTCGCACAACATTCCCTGAACGTCCTCAAACGACTTCGCCTATTCAGTCGTTCGGCCCGGCACACTCACACGCCCTCGCACGACTTCGCCTGAAAGCCTTCGAACGATTTCGATCGTTCGGTCATTCGACCAGGAACGCTTGCATGCCCTCACATGAATGCGTCTAAACAATCATTCAGAAAAACGCCCTAGGACTCCCTCGCCCAGTTGTTCAGATCAACGCCTTCGCTCGGTCGTTCGGCCCGACACCTTCGCACGACCTGTGGCTCCATTTTCTTCATTTGCCCCCACTCAGTGCTTCGGTCCAAGAGTCTGTTTGCACCTTGCCAAATTTCAGTCCTCTCCAAGTTAGCTCGCCATCGAGCTCACATGAACACTTGGAAACTTCCTTGAATGATTTTGCCACCATTCCAATGCCTTACTTATATGGGGGTTGGCTCCTAGTTTGGGGCGTCGACTCATCCAGACGACCCATCATTTCGTCCAACTCGACCCAACTTCGCGTCGACCCATGGTGTGGGCGCCCATCTGTGGGACCGCCCCCACATATGAACTTTCCATCGCCCAACACTTAGTCATTTTCACAAGATTACTTTCGTGTCACACACGTTTCCTTCATTTGGTCGACTTGTCACACCGTTCAGATGCGCCCTCAACTCAATGTTCAACCGCCTAGCTCGTAGCTCGCCCATCATGCGCTCATGCCAACTCCCGCCAACCCGTCAGTTAAACATGCCCACACGACATGCCCAACTCGTGGGCTTGACAACATGGATCTTGTGCCTCTGTAGTATGGCATGAAATAAAAACAACTTGATGAGAACGATTAGTCGAATGAGCCAAGCTGCGGGCAACATTCTCAGGGTGTAATCTGCAAGGTAGCAAGCAACTACAAAGATATGAACACTGTCATATGTCGGAACATCGCATAGGCAAACGAACTTTTGATATTAAATTTTTTTGTCAAAATTTTATTCAAAAATATAAAAATCAAACTGAAAATGAAATTAATGTATGGGGTACATAAAGGTTTACTGCGCCACTATTCTCAAAACTATTTGGATTTAAGAAAATAGGTTAACCATCTAATAGCCTAAGGCACCTGGTCCGCTTGTCTCATTCTCACTGTATTAAAATATAAAATAATAAAAAATGGTGGACTGCTGTCTAACTAATCTCGTTTAAAATTATAGGTACGCATGGCCATTAATGGCGTTGTTAGCTTCCTGCTGCAGCAGGTTATTCATTTTTCATGATTGGCATTTTACAGGCCAAATATGTCGTACTTTGCTTGCTGCAAATGCTCCATATTTGCTTAACAGTCTCAAGTGAAGAAGCTACTTCAAGTTCATTTCAATTGCCTTCAAATTTTGTAAAGTTATCCCGGTTATCGCCATTTTTCATTAAAGCGAGGTCCAACAGTTTAATCTTGGTCTCCCTAGTTTAAATTTCCTGTTTTAGAATATAGAGATTGTAAATCTATCCAAACAGTTTAATCTTGGCAGATTCTTAGATAGGTAGAGAAGCAGAGGAGCCCAACAGCTTAATCCGGGCCCTGGAAGAAATAAGGGTAGTATGTAGATAGGAAAGCATCAAAAGAAAAACGAATGAAGGGTTTTCAATTCTAAGTGCACCCCCAAACAAAAGAAGAAAAAATGCTAGGTAAGTAGGCTGGGTAGGTAGTTCTGAGGTTGTTGAATCCTAAATTGCTGACCAGTTCCAGGTTTTCAGGTGTCATATCATTCACGACACAATCAGCAAGAGTTTGTATGCAAGAAACTCCAAAGAGGTATAACTGACTCCCCTTCTTTGTTTTCCCCAATCATTAACTAACTTCCCCAAAAGAGGTCAAGATCTGCTTGACACCTCTTAAGTTCCATCATCCTCATAACACTAGCTTGAGTAAAGATCTGTTTTACTCAAAGTTGTTCCATATTTTCTCTTAAGTATGGTCCTACCCCCTTGTAACAGCCTGAGCTCTCCTGAACTTATCGCTTTCTTACCACCTCCATACTAACCACTTACATTATTATTTAGCTCCCTATTCTCCCCATCCTCTTATTAATATTAAGTAAAATCCCCCTACGTAATATCCCTCCCCCTGGTTGAAAAATAACCATAAGTACTCCTGGGAATTGCTCAGTTTATCTGAAACTTAGCAAGAGCCCTTGACCTCCAAAACCACCTCCCCGATACAATGGACTCCTTCCAAAGTATAAAATCCCTCTGAGGTAATCAGACCCCTTCCGAAACCTCAAATGCCCTTCACACCCACTTACTTGCTCTTTCCCTCCCAAAAACTTACACTCCATAGAACCTTAAAGCCAGATCGCATCGCAACATTGCACTTTCCTCTCCATGCAGGTCATAACCCAACTGTCACCACCTGACGCGATATTGCGATATCAGTGGTCGGCGGTCGCAAGCGTCGAGTTTCCAACTCAAGCGCCCTCCGTTCCCCACTGATGCGATATTGCGATCGCATCGGAGTTTCTTCATCGCATTACCTCCAGTATCAGCACCTCACTACGTCACTCTGTACCAGGGACCCACCATAACTGACGTCATCTGCCGTATAGCCGACGTCATGCTGACGTCAGCAGCCAGAAATCTGAAACTTCGCGCAGGAAGAAAAATCGCACTTCGGAGCTCCAGAACAAGAAATAGAGGCATTTTTTGATGCGCGATTAGTGCGAAGCGCTAATCGCGCATTGCTATGGGAAATAGGTCATTTCGAGGAATCTTCGGGGAATCTTCTGATTTGTTAGCCCATTCCGCGCCGAAAAAGCCCGAAAATCGCCCGATTGTGCCAAAAGGATCCGGTTTAAAGACAACAGCAGATCAATCACATAGTTTAAAGTGTATCAGATCAAATCATCAGGCATCAAGCGTGTCAAAGAGTATTAGTCGACGGCGGGAGCCATCAATGTAGCACCAAAGAGTATCAGTGAATATCTTGAGCAGCGGCCCGAAGCAGGAGAAAATTTAATATCTTCCAGCAGATTCATAGAAAGAGGGCGAAACTACTTGAAGCTCTCAAATCGTAATTATTGCACATTTAATTCACACCAGAGCCGAACTGTAGTTCCCAAAGCACAATCATTCCAGTAGCACCACATCTGGCCCCCAAGGGCCACCTCGTCACCTGTTCCGATCCAGCTGCCCCCAGCACAGCCAAAAAAAAATATTTACTTGCATTTAATTCCAGCAACACTTAGATTTTTGAAGAGTTCTCTAACCAGACCTGTAGAGGTCACTTGTAATGATGTCTTTCTGATATTTTGCTTATAAATACCACCCTGAGCAATGTTGTGAGGGGTTGTTTGGTTGGTAGTAGTTGTTGGTCAGTCTTCTTTCCACCATTTTCTCCGAAAAGAGACTCACACTGTAACTGTCATAATTTCCATAATCAAATATTGCTGAAAGCATGGATTGCGAAACTACTTGATGTTTTCTCTTGGCCAAGGAATAATCACGGAATTCCCGTGCTTCTACATGATCCAATAAGTGTTCCTCTCCTATATTAAATTTTATGTTTTTTACCACCTTTCCACCTTGCTAAATTGCAGGAAAAAAGAATAGCTTAAGATTTGTTTCATTACACCTTAAGTTCAATTTCTGCATTTTTTAATGTTTTCTTCAGAAATAGTTATGAGCTTGTATTCTTAAATGATCTAGTTTACGTTGTTTCTTTCACATGAGTGCATGCCTTAAGAATTCTTAACTTCTCATGGATCCCATTCATCCATTTCTCCTCTTTTCAGCACGATGAAATGATTCTCCTTTGCCTTTCATCCTTGATGTCCATTTCGTACTTTCAGCAGACAGAAAATTGTATCCTATGTGGCTATCCCGCTCCGTATCCCCTTGTGACCAAGAAAGCACTTGCAAGCCGCAATCTATGACTCCATGCCCAATGGTTCGAAAATTATCACACCTTACCTTGCCTCTCTGTTCGAGAATCCTACCTTCTTTCCAACCACAATCAACATTCCCTTGAAGTCAGAAAGCTAGCCTAAAATCATCAACTAAGGTTGAATCAAAAGGAGAGAGCCCTCTCCGATTGCAGGTGGGCTAGAACCTACAATCAGAAGATTGGTTTGTGGTTACCTTGGCCGTATCCCTATTAGGAGCCTAGAGACAACCTGAGTGATAACATAATGGCGACTCCACTGGGGACCTCCTCAGATAAATCAATGAAACCAGTCTAGAGCCCTACAGAGGAAGAAACCGACTTGTAAAAGCCTCGGTCGACCTGTACCTGCATACTCCATTGGCGATTCAAGCACTTTGTTCATCTTTAAACCCGATTGGAGAAAGTGCTCCTGTTCTTCAAAGTTTGTCATGCTTAGTTCTGATCTTTGATGGTGGACAGAGATCAGGCACTTCAGAGTTTAGGCATCCACCTGGCGACTCCACTTCAATTTCAATCAAAGGCTCCACTGAGGAACGAACTAAATGTTACAGCCAAGTGCTCCATGTGTTAACAGTAAGAGAGAATGACTGAATCCTGGGAGGAACTTCCATTTGATGAAGCTTTAGATGAATGTAGAGAAAGTTTATCATAGTTTTAGCTTAATGAAGAATTTTTCAGAGTGGTATTGTCAAAAATACCGGGCGTCCGGAATAAACTTTTCCTTGAGTTGGTTGTTGAAAAATATGAGAATGAAGTTGAACTCTTGGGAGTTCAGATACAGTCTTATAATTTCCGTGACCCTCAAGAGTTTTACCAAAATCTTCCTCTCCCAGTTCACAAGGAAATAGTGCTATCTCTTTAATTACAATTTGAGTATGATCTGGGTTCCAAGGGAAAGACAGAAGGATCAGCTGCTAGGCTTATTACCAAAGATGCAACTACTTCGTCTGACCCAAAGGACCCAGAATCATGCCTAAGTCTCCCTTCCCCTATTCAGGAGGAAACATTGTTGCCTAAGGACCTGCAGATTCTGTATGATTCAATTTTCAAGGCAAATATAGAAGGACTAGCTGCTAGGATCATTACCAAGGACGCGGCCACTCCATCTGACCAAGAAGACCCTGAATCATGCCGAAGTCTCTGGTCCCCAACTCAAGAGGAGATGCTGCTACCTGCTGGTTTACAAACTCTGCATGATTCTATTGACAAGACAGAGACAGAAAGGTCGACTGCCAGGCTTACCACCACGGACGCAGCCACTCCGTTTGACCAAGAAGACTGAGAAGAAGTTCTCTCACATGATAAGTTTATTGATCCCATTGCAGACTACATGGAACTTCTGCTTAACCCAACTTTGTTAGCATGGTTTCTTAGTGAAGACCACATACGTCAACAACGATCGGTAGATGCCACAATTTTGGTTATAAAAGCATATACCCGAATGATGCTTTTACATTGAGAAGCTATTAGTCAGCAAGTTCATCTTGTTTCTCAGTTGCATAAATGGTTGCACTGGTTGTTTGATTTCACCTAACGGCAAAGTAAGTACCGGTTAGGATAAGTAGGTAGGAAAATAAGGCACCCGGAGAAAACAGTTTTGCACAAAACAGCAAGAAACTAAAAACCAAGGCGTTCTGACCTGCTGTTCTTGACTTCTCACAAGCAGAAGCCATCCCCGAGTGGAGCCACTGTTAGCTTCCTACTGCAGCAGGTTATTCATTTTTCATGATTGGCATTTTACAGGCCAAATATGTCGTACTTTGCTTGCTGCAATGCTCCATATTTGCTTAACAGTCTCCAAGTGAAGAAGGCTACTTCAAGTTCATATCAATTGCCTTCAAATTTTGTAAAGTTATCTCGGTATCGCTATTTTTAGTTAAAGGGAGGTCCAAACAGTTTAATCTTGGTCTCCCTAGGTTTAAATTTCCTGTTTTAGAATATAGAGATTGTAAATCTGTCCAAACAGTTTAATCTTGGTAGATTCTTAGATAGGTAGAGAAGCAGAGGAGCCCAACAACTTAATGTGGGCCATGGAAGAAATAAGGGTAGTATGTAGATAGGAAAGCATCAAAAGAAAAAGGAATGATGGGTTTGCAAGTCTAAGTGCACCCCCAAACAAAAGAAGAAAAAATGCTAGGTAAGTAGGCTGGGTAGGTAGTTCTAAGGTTGCTGAATCCTAAATTGCTGACCAGTTCCAGGTTTTCATGTGTCATATCATTCACGACACAATCAGCAAGAATTTGTATGAAAGAAACTCCAAAGAGGTATAACTGACTCCCCTTCTTTGTTTTCCCCAATCATTAACTAACTTCCCCAAAAGAGGTCAAGATCTGCTTGACACCTCTTAAGTTCCATCATCCTCATAACACTGGCTTGAGTAAAGATCTGCTTTTCTCAAAGTTGTTCCATATTTTCTCTTAAGTATGGTCCTACCCCCTTGTAACAGCCTAAGCTCTCCTGAGCTTAGCGCTTTCTTACCACCTCCATACTAACCACTAACATTATTATTTAGCTCCCTATTCTCCCCATCCCCTTATTAATATTAAGTAAAATCCCCCTACGTAATATCCCTCCCCCTGGTTGAAAAATAACCATAAGTACTCCTGGGAATTGCTCAGTTTATCTAAAACTTAGCAAGAGCCCTTGACCTCCAAAACCACCTCCCCGATACAATGGACTCCTTCCAAAGTATAAAATCCCTCTGAGGTAATCAGACCCTTTATAAAACCTCAAATGCCCTTCACACCCACTTACTTGCTCTTTCCCTCCCAAAAACTTACACTCCATAGAACCTTAAAGCCATATCGCATCGCAACATCGCACTTTCCTCTCCATGCAGGTCATCACCCAACTGTCACCACCCGACGCGATATTGCGATATCGGCGGTCAGCGGTCGCAAGGGCCGAGTGTCCAACTCAAGCGCCCTCTGTTCCCCACCGATGCGATATTGTGATCGCATCGGAGTTTCTTCATCGCATTACCTCCAGTATCAACACCTCACCACGTCGCTCTGTACTAGGGACCCACCACAGCTAACGTCATCTGCCGTACAGCTAACGTCAGCAGCTAGAAAGCCGAAACTTCGCACAGGAAGAAAAATCGCACTTCGGACCTCCAGAAAAAGAAACAAAGGCAGTTTTTGATGCACGATTAGTGCTACGGGAAATAGGCCATTTCGAGGAATCTTCGGGGAATCTTCTGATTGCTTAGCCCATTGCACGCTGAAAAAGCATGAAAATCGCCCGATCGTGCCAAAAGGATCTAGTTTAAAGACAACAACAGATCAATCACAGAGTTTAAAGTGTATTAGATCAAATCATCAGGCATCAAGCGTGTCCAAGAGTATCAGTCGACGGTGGGAGCCATCAATGTAGCAGCAAAGAGTATCAGCAAATATCTTGAGCAGCGGCCCGAAGTAGGAGAAAATTTAATATCTTCCAGCAGATTCATAGAAAGAGGGTGAAACTACTTGAAGCTCTCAAATCGTAATTATTGCACATTTAATTCACACCAGAGCCGAACTGCAGTTCCCGAAGCATAATCATTCCAGCAGCACCGCATCTGGCCCCCAAGGGCCACCTCGTCACCTGTTTCGATCCAGCTGCCCCCAGCGCAGCAAAAAAAAAAGATTTACTTGCATTTAATTCCAGCAACACTTAGATTTTTGAAGAGTTCTCTAAGCAGACCTGTCGAGGTCACTTGTAATGATGTCTTTCCGATGTTATTCTTATAAATACCACCTTGAGCAATGTTGTGAGGGGTTGGTTGGTTGGTAGTATTTTTTGGTCAGTCTTCTTTCCAGCATTTTCTCCGAATAGAGACTCGCACTGTAGCTGTCATAATTTCCATAATCAAAGATTGTTGAAAGCATGGATTGCGAAACTACTTGATGTTTTCTCTTGGCCAAGGAATGATCACGGAATTCTTGTGCTTCAACATGATCTAATAAGTGTTCCTCTCCTCTGTTAAATTTTATGTTTTTTACCACCTTTCCGCATTTCTAAATTGTAGGAAAAAAGAATAGCTTAAGATTTGTTTCATTACACCTTAAGTTCAATTTCTGTGTTTTTTAACGTTTTCTTCAGAAATAGTTATGATCTTGTATTCTTAAATGATCTAGTTTACGTTGTTTCTTTCACATATGAGTGCATGTCTTAGGAATTCTTAACTACTCCTGGATCCCATTCATCCATTTCTCCTCTTTTCAGCATGATGAAATGATTCTCCTTTGCCTTTCATCCCTGATGTCCATTCCGTACGTTCAACAGACAGAAAATTGTATCCTGTGTGGCTATCCCGCTCCGTATCCCCTTGTGACCAAGAAAACGCTCGCAAGCCGCAATCTGTGACTCCATGCCCAAAGGTTCGAAACTTATCACACCTTACCTTGCCTGTTTGTTCGAGAACCCTACCTTCTTTCCAACCACAATCAACATTCCCTTGAAGTCAAAAAGCTAACCTAAAATCATCAACTAAGGTTGAATCAAAAGGAGAGAGCCCTCTCCGATTGCAGGTGGGCTAGAACCTACAATCAGAAGATTGGTTTGTGGTTACCTCGGCCGTATCCCTATTAGGAGCCTAGGGACAACCTGAGAGTTAACAGGCAGAAACCTAAAAACCACCTAGTTTAAAATAGAACAAAACCAAGAGACCTTTACAATAGGTAAACATTGTCATCAAATTACTGAAGGACATCTACAATAGGTGAATATTGCCATCGTGTTGCGTTTTTGAGAAACGGTGTTTGTGACTCAGCAATAGTATATTTTTTATTATTATTGCTATTTTGTTTCTGAAAGATGCATGTGACCAACCATTATTGTTTCATTATGCGTGATTGTCGGGGGGCGTTGGTGAGATAAAATAGATAGCGCAATATGATTCCAACGGCTGGGAAGTATTTTCTTGTTTGTTTGTCTCAATAATTCCTCTAAAGTCTCTTTGGTTGTAGTTGAGTGATTGCAGATTTTTCCATGTCATTGTCTAATACTTTTGCGTTCAAATCACATTTGATTACTTTACTTTGAATTAAGAACTGGGTGTAGTTGAGTGATTGCAGATTTTTCCATGTCATTGTCTAGTACTTTTGCGTTCAAATCACATTTGATTACTTTACTTTGAATTAAGAACCGAAGATAACACGTATAATCACAATTAGATGAATGCCTGAAGAACGATCGAACACGATGCTAAGCGAAGAATATTTTTTCGCAGAAATGTCTTTAATAGCAAGGAGAAATATGTCGGAAGGCCACACATCAAGGATGCACGGTTCAGAGAAAAAGGGAGCAGAGAATGTTGGTACCCAGCTGGCATGCTAATGATTATGGAGGATTAGAGAATGTTGGCGCGAAGAAAGGGAAGGTGAGATTTATTTTAACAGCTAAGTGCTATGCTGCAGATTCTGCAAAGTCACTTGGAGAGCGGAGCTCAGCAATCCGCGTGGTGAAAAATGGCGTACAAACAAGCCCGACTGTTAGGGTTTAAGAAACAAGCGCCCCCAACTTCCTCCAAACCAAAGTTGAGAAGAGGTCTTTGGTCGCCCGTACAAGATAGCAAACTCATCGACTACATGGCAGAAAATGGCCTCATTGGCTGCTGGAGTTATCTGGTGAAGCAGGCTGGTAAGCACAATTTCAATTTTTTTTTTAAACTATGTAGAGAAAGTTTGGTTCTTCAATTCCAATAGCTTCCATTATAAACAACTCTAGTGTATCTTGAATTTAAACTTCAAATCTCTTCACCCATAATAATTTATTTTCTACTGTATCCTGAATTTAAACCTCAAATCTCTTCGCCCATAATCATTCATTTTCACGACCATTTGAATCATTTTATTCTTCCTCTTTTATCCTATTCACTTATATGCATCATGCTTCTGCATTAATGTTTTTAGTTATGTAAAGGAATTTATAATTTGGCTGGTTCTTCAATTCTGACAACTATCTGATATGAATCTGGAATGTAAACCTCAAATCTCCTCACTCATAATAATTCATTTTGACTTTCACGACCATTCGAATCATCTTATTCCGCCTCTTTTAACCTATTCACTTATATGCATTGCATTAATAAAACTTCTGCATTCATACAGGTGTACAGAGATGTGGAAAGAGCTGCAGGCTCAGACGGATTAACTACTTACGTCCTGGGCTTAAACGTGCTTCCTTTTCTCCTCAGGAAGAACAACTGATTATATACTCACAATCCATGCTCGGTAACAGGTTGCATCAAGAAACTCTTCTCCGTTCTGATTTTACATGTCATTGACCATTATCTAGTCACGTACCAAGTTATCTTGATCCTTTATTTTGATATTTAAAGAGATTGTGGTCATCGTTGTTGGAATTTTCTGCTAAATTCCTTAACAAACAGGCCACAAAAAAATGCTCTGTTTCTGCCCAGAAAACTGTAAATTTCGTTTTCTGGACTTGGTGTTGCAGCAACCGGATTCGATGTTGCAGCAACACTGATCGTGGTGTTGCAGCAACGCGATTTTTGACGTCAAGCCACTCGGTGTAACGGCAACACGTTTTTTACGCTAAGTCACTTTAAGAATTTTGATGCTTTGGTGTTACATCAACTAAAAATAGTTGGCGTCAAAATCACTTATAAATTTAAAGTGAGACATTTGATGCTTGGTGTAACAGAAACTAAAACAAGTGGCGTAAAATCACTAATAGACTTACAGAGTAAAATCAAAGTGTTTTTGACACTTGGTGTAACAGCAACAGAAAATCAGCAAAACAGTAAACTTGTATTCATGAAGCAATAAACAAGCTGATACTGAAAACTTAACTGTTATAAGAGGAACACTTCAGTTCCAGAAATCAATTTTCTCTATCTCAGAAAATCGCAGGTTCAGCACTGCTTTGCAATTACAGAAGAGACTCACTAAGTTCTTCTAACCTTATCTCTTACTCTTAGAGTACAAAAACAGAACTGCTGTTCTAAATCTCTTGCACTCACATAGAAAACAGAACTGATGTTCTTTTTATCTCTTACACTGCCTGGTGAATTAACAGAACTGCTGTGCGTTTATATTTATAGGAAAACAAATATCTCTGTTTAAACAATAAACTAAGTAAAATATCTGCTGATATTTATCTGCGTATTTATAGCAGAAGAGCCGGTGATGACTTTCTCACTTGAAAACAAGTCGGTTTCAGGGGAATTTAAACTCTGAATTTAATGCGTATTAAATGCTCAGAAATATCAGTGGAGACTTTTGCTGCTTCCGGGTAATCTGCAATAACTGTTGTAGACTAGATTCTGGTCAGCATTAATCAGGTGCAGTTGGAATTAGATTCCAACACTCCCCCTTCATTTCAACTGCTGCATACCTAGGCATTTCCTGAAATGATCAAAACCTTTCTTTGGCAATGGTTTTGTCAAGATATCAGCAAGCTGATCCTTTGTTCTGCAATGCTGCAAAACAATCTCACCATTGTTAACCAATTCACATATGAAGTGAAATTTGGTATCTATGTGCTTTGTTCTTTTATGAAAAACAGAGTTTTTAGACAATGCTGTTGCTGAGCTATTGTCACAGTAAATGGTTGTGCCATTTTCCTGTTCATGACACAAATCTCTAAGAACTCTTCTCATCCACACTGCTTGGCATGCTGCTACTATTGCTGCCACATACTCTGCCTCTGCTGTTGACAAAACCAAAACTGGTTGCTTCTTGGAAGCCCATGAGATGGCTCCCGATCCCATATGAAACACATATCCTGATGTGCTTTTCCTATCATCAACACTTCCAGTCCAATCACTGTCCGTGTAACCTGTCAACATGAAACTTTTAGAAGAGGAGTATAAAATACCAAACCCCTTCGTTCCATTCACATACCTTAGAATCCTCTTCGCTTCCTGCCAATGAGTCTCTTTCGGTCTTTCCATAAATCTGGAGATTAAACTCACAGCATGCATAATGTCTGGCGTAGTTGCAGTCAAGTACATAAGGCTGCCAACTATGCTCTTGTATAGTTTTGGATCAAAATCCTTGCTACTGTCTTCTTTGGTCAGTTTCAGCCCCATTACAGTTGGAGTCACAACTGCCTTTCTGTTCTACATGTTAAATCTCTTCAACACAACTTCTACATATTTTTCTTGATAAATGAAAACACCATTTTCACTTTGGTCTACTTCAATTCCAAGAAAATATCTTAAGAAGCCCAAGTCAGTCATTTCAAATTCATTTTTCATGACTGCTTTAAAATCAACAATGAGAGAAGCATCATTGCTAGTAAAAATCAAATCATCTAAATATAAAACAACAATAATAATCTTACCGTCATTCTCCTTTATGTAGAGTGTGGGTTCACCATCACACTTATCAAACCCATTCTCAATCAGATAAGCATATATTCTACTGTAACATGCTCTTGGAGCTTGCTTCAGCCCATAAAGAGTCTTCTTCAGTTTGCAAACTTTATGCTCTTGGCCATAAACTTCATAACCTGGAGGTTGTTCAACATAAACCTCTTCTTTCAACACTCCATTCAGGAATGCAGATTTAACATCCATTTGATAAATCTTCCATTTGTGTTGTGATGCAATAGACAACACTGTTCTGACTGTTTCCATCCTTGCTACTGGTGCAAAGGTTTCATCATAGTCTCAGCCTTGTTGCTGCTTGTAACCTTTCACAACAAGTCTTGCTTTGTGCCTGTCAATCTTACCTTTAGCATTGCTTTTGGTCTTATAGACCCACTTAACTCCAATGGCATATTTGCCTTCAGGGAGGTCCACTAACTCCCATGTTTTACTCTTTTCAATTGCACCAATTTCTTCATTCATTGCTTCAATCCATTTATCTTCATTTACAGCATCCTCAAAATGAACTGGGTCATCAACATGACAATATAAGGCGAATAATGAATTCAGACCGGTATTGGTACTTACCTCTCCTTGTTCATAAATCTCATTCAGATTTCTGAATCTTGGTCTTCTTGGTGTGCTTGGAGTTCCATCCGAACTTGAGGGTATTTCATATCCTTGTGGTGTGCTTGAATAAGCACTTCCTTGACTTCTTATGGTTGTTCGAATTCCAGCTTGTGGTGTGGTTTGCTGAATTTGCTGTGGTGGAGGAGGAACCACGAAGGAAGGATTATTTGTTGCTATCCCTTCCTGTTCTTCTTCATGAGACACAAATGTCTTCACATTCACTGTTTTTTCTAAGCTTCCATCCCAAGC
>APFE030830627.1:47904-60572 GCA_000404065.3 Pinus taeda | reverse complement strand
TCTCCTTTATGTAGAGTGTGGGTTCACCATCACACTTATCAAACCCATTCTCAATCAAACAAGCATCTATTCTGTTGTACCATGCTCTTGGAGCTTGCTTCAGCCCATAAAGAGCATTCTTCAGTTTGTAAACTTTATGCTCTTGGCCATCAACTTCATATCCTGGAGGTTGTTCAACATAAACCTCTTCTTTTAACACTCCATTCAGGAATGCAGATTTAACATCCATCTGATAAATCTTCCATTTCTATTGTGCTGCAATAGACAACACTGTTATGACTGTTTCCACCCTTGCTACCGGTGCAAAGGTTTCATCATAGTCTTTGCCTTGTTGTTGCTTGTAGCCTTTCACAACAAGTCTTGCTTTGTGCCTGTCAATATTGCCTTCAGCATTGCTTTTGGTCTTATAGACCCACTTAAATCCAATGGCATCTTTGCCTTCAGGGAGGTCCACTAACTCCCATGTTTTACTATTTTCAGTTGCACCAATTTCTTCATTCATTGCTTCAATCCATTTATTTTCATTTACAGCATCTTCAAAATGAACTGGGTCATCAATATGACAATACAAAGCGAATAATGAATTCATATCGGTATTGTTACTTACCTCTCCTTGTTCATAAATCTCATTCAGATTTCTAAATCTTGGTCTTCTTGGTGTCCTTGGAGTTCCATCCGAACTTGAGGGTATTTCTGATCCCTGTGGTGTGCTTGAAGAAGCACTTCCTTGACTTCTTAAGGCTGTTCGAATTCCAGTTTGTGGTGTGGTTTGTTGAACTTGTTGTGGTGGAGGAGGAGCCACCAAGGAAGGATTATTTGCTGCTATCCCTTCCTCTTCTTCTTCATGAGACACAATTGTCTTCACATTCACTATTTTTTCTAAGCTTCCATCCCAAGCTTCATCTTCAATGAACTACACATCTCTGCTTACAATCATTTTCTTAGTGGATGGATTATAGAGTTTGTATGCTTTTGACTCATCACAATAGCCAATAAACACACACTTCTCCCCCTTACTATCAAGATTTTTCCTTATCTGATCCGGTACATGTACATAAGCTACACAACCGAATACTCTCATGTGAGCGACAGTTTGCTTTTGACCACTCCATGCTTCTTCTGGTATTTTGTTCATGACAGCTTTAGTTGGGCATCTATTCAAGATGTAAACTGCGCAACTGACAGCTTCTGCCCAATACTCATGAGGCAAGTTCTTTGCCTTCAACATACTTCTAACCATGTCAAGAATGATCCTATTCTTTCTTTCGGAAACACCGTTTTGCTGAGGTGTATACCTTGCGGTAAACTGCTTTTGTATGTCATTCTCTCTGCAAAAACGCAGAAAGTCTTGGGAGATGTATTCTCCTCCTCTATCTATTCTGAGCACTTTGATATAATTCCCACACTGCTTCTCAACAAGAGTTTTGAAGTGGAGGAATTTCTCAAACACTTCACTCTTCTGTTTCAGCATATACACCCATGTCTTTCTTGTGTAATCATCAATTAAAGTTAAAACATATCTATTTCCGGCAAATGATGGTATTTGCATCGGTCCACACACATCAGAGTAAACAATTTTCAAGGGTTCTTTTGCCCTTATACTCTTTCCTGCTGGAAAGCTTTCTTTGTGTTGCTTGCCCAAGATGTAGCCTTCATAAAGGCTGTCCGGTTTTTCAATCAATGGCAATCCCTTTACCATTCCCTTTCTATGCAACAGATTCAGGCCTCCGAAATTGAGATGTCCAAATCTCAAGTGCCACAGCCAATTCTCATCTTTCACTTGTTCCTAAAAGACTTCTTGTGTTACAGCTGCAATAGTTATTCCTTCCTTCAAATATGCCCTGAGTTTGAGAGGAAACATTCTATTGCTAGTCATCTACACATGTGCAATGATCTTCTTACATGGAGGTATATCTCTGATTGTACACATATCATCTTTGAAGAACACGATGTAACCTTTGTCAATGAGTTGTCCAATGCTCAAAAGATTACATTTCAGACCAGGTACATAGTATACCTCTGGCACAATCATCTTTTCTCCATTTCTTGCTCGGATACTAACTCTGTCCTTACCCTTGACAGATATTTTACTATCAGTTCCTGTTGTTACCTCAGATTTCACATCTTCATCCAGATTGGTAAACATCTCAATATTTCCAATCATGTGATTACTACAACCTGAGTCTAAGAACCAAAAATCTTCTTGTTTGTCTTGTGCAATATTATATGTTAACAACACATTCTTTGGATTCTTATTTTCTTCATTTGCAAAATTAGCATTCTTCCTACTATTCATGTCATTTTATTTTTTTCTACATTTATTGGCGTAGTGCCCATATTTCTTACAATAATGACACTGGACTTGGGATTTGTCATACCTTTGTCCATGAGCTTGTTGTTTTCTTGAACCTTCATCTTGGTTCTGATTGCAGCTCCTTCCGCTTGCGCTTGCAAGATAATATCTGCCTCTATTTTGGCTTCTTCCACGACCTCTATTATTTACTCTACCTCAACCTTTTCTTTGGCTGAAAGACATCTGAGTCTTGAATGCTTGCTCAAAAGAGGAATCTGTTCCTCTACTCAGTCTGTGTTCATGAGACATAAGAGAAGCACTAAGTTCATCTACCGTGAGCTGTGAGAGATCTTTTGTTTCTTCTATTGCTACCACAACAGCTTCAAACCTTGAGGGTAAACATCTCAAGCTCTTTTCTACGATCCTTCTTTCTTCAAGAATTTCACCATGAGACCTTATCTGGGTTATCAACCCAATAACTTGAGTGAAGAATGAATCTATTGTATCAGATTCCTTCATGCTGAGTGTTTCAAAGTCTCTCCTCAACATCTGCAACTTTGCAGTCTTCACCTTCTCCATGCCTTGATAGGCAGTTTTGATAATATCCCATGCCTCTTTGGATTTTGTTGTTGCTGCAATCCTTGGAAAGATATGTTCATGTACTGATTGGAAGAGGAAAAAGAGGGCTTTGGCATCCTTTTTCATGTTGCTCTTCAACTCGTCTCTCTCTATTGCTGTCAAAGCAGCCAATGCTTTTGCATCTGCAGGTTCAGCATAACTAGTTTCAACCAGCTCCCATATTCCTTAATAAGCAAACAATGCTTTCATTGTTATGGACCAATAACTGTGATTTTTCCCATTGAACTGTGGTAGTTGGGAATTTGTCAAACCTGTTCCAGCATCTGCCATCTTAACTCTGTATAAGTAAAGAAGAGATACTCACTGTAAAGTTAAAAACAAGCAAAAACTTTCTCTGCTGCAAAAATCTGCTTAATAAGTTTCTTACAGCTCCTACAGTGAAAAACAAACTCTGTTTTTGACTCACTGAGTGCCTAGACTAGCTCTGATACCATGTTGGAATTTTCTGCTAAATTCTTTAACAAACAAACAACAAAAAAATGATCTGTTTCAGCACAGAAAACTGTAAATTTCGTTTTCTGGACTTGGTGTTGCAGCAACAGGATTCGGTGTTGCAGCAACAGGATTCGGTTTTGCAGCAACACTGATCGTGGTGTTGCAGCAACGCGATTTTTGACGTCAAGCCACTCGGTGTAACGACAACACGTTTTTTATGCTAAATCACTTTAAGAAATTTGACGTTTTGGTGTTACAGCAACTAAAAATAGTTGGCGTCAAAATCACTTATAAATTTACAGTGAAACAATTGATGCTTGGTGTAATAGCAACTAAAACAAGTGGCGTCAAATCATTAATAGACTTACAGAGTAAAATCAAAGTGTTTTTGACACTTGGTGTAACAGCAACAGAAAATCAGCAAAACAGTAAACTTGTATTCATGAAGCAATAAACAAGCTGATACTGAAAACTTAACTGTTACAAGAGGAACACTTCAGTTTGAGAAATTGATTTTCTCTATCTCAGAAAATCGCAGGTTCAGCACTGCTGTGCAATTACAGAAGAGACTCACTAAGTTCTTATAACCTTCTCTCTTACTCTCAGAGTACAAAAAAAGAAATGTTGTTCTAAATCTCTTGCACTCACACAGAAAACAGAACTGTTATTCTTTTTCTCTCTTACACTGCCTGGTGAATTAACAGAACTGTTGTGCGTTTATATTTATAGGAAAACAAATATCTCTGTTTAAACAATAAACTAAGTAAAATATCTGCTGATATTTATCTGTGTATTTATAGCAGAAGAGGCGGTGATGACTTTCTCACTTGAAAACAAGTTTAAACTCTGAATTTAATGCGTATTAAATGCTCAGAAATATCACTGGAGACTTTTGATGCTTCCGGATAATCTGCAATAACTGTTGTAGATTAGATTCTGGTCAACATTAATCAGGTGCAATTGGAATTAAATTCCAACAATCGTGATAGTTGGTTGTGAGATGACTAATAAACAAACTAACACACCGTGTTAAGAGATGGGCTCGGACTGCAACACAATTGCCATGATGCACTGACAATGAGATAACGAATTACTGGAACTCTTATAGAGTCAAGAGTCTCAAGCTGAAACACCGTCCCCCCTCCTCCACTGTGAACACTAAATCGAATATCCACTTCCAAGCTAATACTACTTCAGTGCAATCATGCTCCTGTAGATGATGCTTCTACTTTTAGGTCATCTTACTCTGACATGCAATACTAGACATTATCCCTGAAGGATCCTTCCCACCTTATAACAACACCTTCAATATAGTTACCAATGGAGAAAATCAACTCTGTCCTCACGGGTGTATTCAAATGAAAAGGCGCGCATGTACAGAATCAAAATGACGAATTCTGTTCAATTCCAGACCCCACAAATAACCAACAGATTTCTACCCAGAACTCTGAAAGCTTCTTTAGCCATGAAGATTTCCAGGATGATTGTAAGAATCCTCTCCATTTGATATATGATATAGACTTCGGCGATCCAACGTATATTTATATCAATAGCATGCAGAAAAGCTATCAGTTGCCTGAGAGCGAGGGAGGAGGAGGGACACTTGGCGATTGGTCAAGAATTTCCAGTTCACAAGCGCATGAAAATCCGGTTCCTACGATAGGAAAAGGAGGAAGTGGACCTTTGGAGACGGGCTGTGACGATGGAATAGGCCAAGTCTCAGCTTTGGCGGATGACCATATATACAATATCAATCCTCCCATTCCCCGCGATTTGGATTGAACCTTTTCAACCCAAGAAATGTGAAACAAATTGAATTAAAACCCTATGAGAGTGTTTTTAGAGAATTTTTTTTCCTTTGTTTGGTTTCTTTGCATATATAATCATGATTCCAAACTCTGATACAGAACATGTATCGGCTTCAGTCAGTCCATTATAGATAGTAAACCCTTCACGAGGAAAAATTTAACTAGCCCTTCGAGGATTCGCGTAAATCTTTTTGTAATGCCCAAATTTATTCGATGATCCATTGCATACTCTTTCAATCAATCTTGAGAAACATAATCTCAATCCATATTCATATGAATTGGACGATCATTAAAATTCTACGCGAAGATCCCTACATTTATAGCTGAAATAAGGCTTCAATGAGACAATGTCAAAGCAATTTTATCTTCGTATTTAACATTGAAGCGTACTCATCAGACCGCACATGACATGTATATTGTATAACTTTTATGTATTTCTCTTTAATATAAAATGTTATTAAAAGATGCAATTCCTTGAGTCAAATGTTTTTTTTGTGTTAGGAGATTTTGCTACTCTCGAGCACAATCCATCGGATACGGATTTGCATAATTACCAGTTTATTTCTGTAATCATTTTTAATATTAAATCTAATGAAAGTTTTCCCAAATTTATAATACTTATAAAAAAATTACACATTTGAAAAATTAGCAGCATATATATATATAATATATATATATATATATATATATATATAATATATATATATATATAATATATATATAACTATAATTTTATGAAATACACATTTTTTGGTGAAGTAACTATTAATTATAAAAACAAAATGAACTGAATTAACTTCAAAATAAATCTCAACCTGCATGTATAATATAACTAAAAACAGTTTAAATTATTTTTACTAATTGTTAACTATATTTTGTAACTAAATACCAAAAAAAAAAAATTACAATTATAAAAAATTATTTAAAAAAAAAAAAAATAAATATATATATATTATATATATAATATATATATATATAACATCATCACAACCTACAACAATACTAAGCAGTATAACCCTATACAACCTTGCAAATGGGTCGTCCATTAGTCCCTTGCAAATGAAAATCTAAATGACACTTCATGGGGAAAAGTGGAAGATAAAACAATAACAGCGAATATAAGGTGAATCCAACTTTTGCAATTCCTCATTAATTATACAAACATATATATAGCACTATAGCTTGGCCGAGAAGGTCATGCCCATGGTCAAATTGAAAGGGTTATGGGTTTCATTAAAGGACATCAAATTAAGTCATTCACAAGGTTCATTGAGAAAAGTAGTACGATCAATTTCGATCGTAAACAAGGGAACTACTATCGTAGCGGTAGTCCCTGCCGGGATTGAGAAAGTGTAGTTCTTTGAGTTGCATCTCAGTTGTCTTGAGCATACGGGAAAATTTGCAAGTGAGCATTTATTGAACATAAACTATGAACCACAACCAAAACCAATTTGAAAGAGAAAATTGATAAAAAAAACTCTGATGAGTATTTGCAGAGCCTAGAACCTTCACACCAAAATGTAAAAGAAATAGGCCACTGCTCAAATAGTCCTCGGTTAAAATGTAAAAGAAATAGGCCACTGCTCAAATAGTCCTCGGTTAACCTTAATCCATGTGAGTGATTTTTCGAAGAAATAGGCCACTGCACAAATAGTACTGGGTTAGCATTAATCCATGTGAGTGATTTTTCCGAAAAACAGGCCACTGCATAAATGGTTTGGCCTATTCTTACTTGGGTCAGTGAAGATCACAAGCTCGGTATTATTGCAGTAACAATACCATTAAATACGCATTTGATAATAGCAGAGTCAACTCTTGATTGAGAACATGCAAAATTAAGATTAACACGTAGGCTTTGCTATGCACCATAACCTTTGCACAAACTAGAGGCCATCTTTGGTCATCTTTATTTGAATTGCAGATTCAAAAATATTTTATAAGACATATAAACACATTAATATCATAAACCAGAGGCCATCTTTATTTGAATGGTATATTCAAAAATATTTTATAAGACGTGTCTATTACATTGGCATTTAGTTGAACACAGTGTAAAAACATCATTTTCTCCTGCAAATAAAGTAAAAGCAAGATAGGTTTAGCATCTTCATGTACTTGTTTGTTCTAATCCATCTTTTTTCTGTAAAGAGAATTCAACGAGTATGACTATAGGGGCACTTGTTTTAGATTGTAAACAGGTTCAATAAACAATGAACCACAACCAATTTCAAAAAGAAAATTGATAGAAAAACTCTGATGAATATTTGCAGAGCCCGGAACCTTCACACCAAAATGTAAAAGAAATAGGCCACTGCACAAATAGTCATCGGTTGACATTAATCCATGTCAGTGGTTTTTCGAAAAAACTGGCCACTGCATAAATGGTTTTTTAAATGACCTATTCTTACTTGGGTAAGTGAAGATGCAATCAGATACCTCATAGAGAACCTTGTCAATTTTTCCCTTACCCCAATCAGATCCCTCATAAAGAAATCATATGCAATTAGACACCTCATAGAGAAATCATATGCAGTCTGGAAGATAGAACAAAAAATCTCGATGAGAAAGATAAGGAACTTGTTAGACAAGGATGCGTTGTCATCATAAACAGAGCCAGACCTCCAAAAATAAATCCGTTTGGAAATACGCAGAAGTAGATTTTAGTTGACGTGATTATCTTCAATAACCTTTAAAAATTACTTGAAACTGGTAGCAACCATCCAGAAGGACCTATGAATACTGATTGATACCTCAGCAATGCTCAAGGTAGATAAGGAGGGACACATGGCACGATTGAGACAGAACAAGAAACTGGAAAAGCTAGAAACACAGGTTTGGAAAAACGACGTTACTAGAGGATTACAACGTAGCAATGGGCATTGACCGAATGCGGTTAAGGTTGGAGATTCCACCAGGAATGAGCACGTAAGGACCCACAACTCGGAATCAACAATAGAAGAAGTGTGACCACTCACGTAGAGAAGGTTCATATAAAACGAAGCAACAGGCTAGATTGGGCAAATTGCGCAGCTCGATTAGTGTGTCCAACACAATCCGTAACGAAGGTATACTCCTGCAAACAAATAGCACGTCTAAAGATTTTTTAAACAATAGAAAAGGATTACTAAACAATGATATAAATTATAACATCGATAAAATAAATTTAGTTGAAATAAGAAATAGGTTAGATAACAAAACGAACATGGAATATTAGAAAAGAAAATTGATAACAATGGTATTGATGATAACAGGAACTTAATAGGCTATATAATAGTAATACAATTGCATTGAATTCAAAGCGCATTAATATAGGTAACGGTTTGGTTAATATAAACAAATTATTAGTAAAGAAAATTGAAAACAATAGTAAAACTAATAATAATAGCAGAGCCAACTCCTGATTGAGCACATGCAAAGTTAAGATTAGCACATGCAAAGTTAAGATTAACACGTAGGCTTTGCTATGCACCATAAACTTTGCACTCACCACGTTTCATGCTGTGGACCCACAAATTTACCATTTGTGTAATTCTTTCAGCCCACTACCCTACAACTTGTCAAACTGCAAGATGGACAACACAACAAAGCGATAGCTCAAACTGCAAGATGGCTTGACGAACTCACCCAAGAGCTGGGCGAAATCAACCGAAGTTGGTTGAACCTGAGGCTGGTATAAGAAAAGAACTAGGACTTTCTTCTCGCTCGCTGGGATAATTGGGGCTGGTCGAAAGAAACCGCATTTTGTTTTGCCCCTAAGACAACTCTCTATACCTTGTGAGATCTGGTACCCGGCCCCGCTTTCTTCCTCCACTCCAACGGCTTGCTGGCATCCCAGGTATTTGTTGTCTCATCTTGTTGTTGATGGTTTCTAACTTGCTGAAAGGCTTTGATTGAATTTTTCTTCCAACTTAGACAAGGAGTCCTTAGTCTTCTCAAGGTCTTCAATGGCTGCATCTATGGTAGCTTTAGACTCCTTGTTACCTTTTTAGTTTTCTGTATTACTGCATTCCTATTCTCTAGCAGATCTGGGTCAGTAGGTTGTCTAAGAGCCCTGAGCTCCCATTCTGCCCTGTCTGCTTCACTAAACAGTAGGTAGGTAGGTAGGTTTGGAAGATATACGCATGAACTGTTTCATCCACCAATCAGAATCAGAAAGAACCTTGTTCCAGAATCTCCCCACGAAACCAAATCCGAAGCTGTTGTTTCAAAAGCCGAATCTTCAGAATCATACTCTTAGACAGACGTCGAAAAATTTACGTCTGGGCACCGCAATAGTGCTTAATTCTAATGATTCTCTTCCTTTCTCGTTTGTGAAAGCCATATAACCAGCTTTGATATTGCCTTTTCTTGTGGGAGTTTTTGAGCAGATAAGCATATTTTGTTTAAGATATTAAAAAAAAAATATTTTAATATTTATAAAGCTAAAAATAGTATATAGCATAGATTGCTTTTTATTTGATTGATGTATTCAGTCTTGTGAAACTTCACAAGAAACAATTCCAGTTTTTTCAATTTTGTGCATAGATTCATCTTCAATACGGATTTAATTTAAACTGATGTAACTTAAACTGAGAGGATGTAATTTCTAATTCTTCACGTGAAATTTTTTTATAAGCCTACATTATTTAAATATTTTGTATAATTATTTAACGGATTGATAACATTACATATCATACTAAACTATAATATCATTTCCCCTCCATATATTAAATGTGTAAACTCTATCAAAGAAGTTAAACATTTTGAATTAAATTTAGTAAACTTTTAAGGACTTTTTATCAAATTTTCTAAAATATGAAGTATAATATTACTTTAGAACAAAATCATAATAATAAAGATCAAAAAAACCTTTGCCTTCCTGAAATTTTCAAATGCATTTTTCATTATTAACCTTTTAAAAAATAAAAAATACTAAAAACATAAACATAAATTGAAATTTAATCTCTTTTATAAATGAAATATAAAAAGAATTATTTTATATTAATTTCCGTCTAATGAGCGTATCATATATTACGTTTATTTGTTTTTTGATAAGTTGAATTGGTGCAATCAACTCCATATTTAATTTTCCAATATTGCTATTAATAGCTAAAGTTTTTTCTCAAACCAGTTATTTCATAAAATATTAAATTTATGGAACCTGTCACTACATGTTGAAGCGATAGAATTCAGGCTGTCACTATAGGTTGAAGCCATAAAATTCAGGTGAAGTTTATTTCTTAGGCTTATTAATGCGGTCATATTATATATGTTTATATTTAAATCTATACCTGTTTAAATTTAATAATCAGATGTATACAACTTGAGTATACGACTGCATTAATGTGCTTATAATTTGAGAAATAAATTTAATAATCAGACGTATACAACTTGCTTGCATCAATGTACCTATAGCATGAGAAATACTGGTTACCATAGACGCAAGGCACTTGTTTGGGCACTTGTTTAAAAAAGGATGAGCTCTCATCTGAGCACTCCCGTTAAAATAAAATATAGTGATGAAAGGCACTTGTTTCAAAACCATAGGTATATTATCTGGCCTTTGCATAAATGCCAAGATAAGCTCTGCATGTGTCAAGATAAGTCCTGCATGTGTCAAGCCAAGTCATGAGCACTCCAGTTAATATAAAATAGAGCAAGATAGAGCGAGCAATTCCATTGTGGGTCAAGATTATACATCCGACAAAGTAAGGAAACTTAAACAATGACTAACCATAAATATAACTCTGTTTTTAATTACAACATATGAAGCTCAAACCCTGAGTATAAAACTCAGCTTGAATCGAGCTTAATCTAAAATACCCTAGACTGTAAACCTCGAATAGACTGGAAAGACAAGTTGCGTAAAGACCCCACTGGGTGGCAACGTGAGTCCTGTCATGTTTAAACCAAATTAATAAGCAGAAGCCACAGTTGGCGCTACCGAAAAATACTAAGCTAAAATCTTTTAAAGGAAACTGAAGCACCTTTCACTCTTAGCTAAGCGAAGAAAGCTTCCAAATAGGAAGATATAAACATAGCCAGTTATTTTTGAATTCTTGAGACAGGCCTGTAAGTTGTTCTTCCTCCCAACGTTTTGGCAGGATGCGTAGCCATTCCTCCCATTTCTACAAAGAAAGATTATGTATTAGCTGTAACTTAAAACCCGAAAGAGGGAAAATGATTGACATAGTAGAGAACCAACAATAAGAAGAGAGATTTAATACCTATAACAGGAAGATGGAAACGTCGGACAGGCGGATCTTCAATCGCTTCTGAAGCCATTCTTGTAAAAAAAAAAACTCACCTTTTTGCAGGTTGTGCAGAATAGTTACTAAATAGCACTGGTTAATATTAAGAAATTAATTAAAATTTAAAACGTGTAGTGAAAGACTCCTGGCCAAAAAGTAAAATGTGTATTGATATGGCTAACAGTTCTTTGTGCAATTCTTAGAAACCGTGGCAGAGAATTAAGCATAATGCTGCTACTGTTAGCGTCAGTTACCTTGGTGTTAGGCAAGAAGAAGAGCGAGTAGTCTCTGGAGAAGCACAAGGTGTGGATTCACACGTCCGTCATTCGACAGTGCCTTCGAGTCTGTTCACCTCTGCATCATCTCAGATTTGAGGCGTGTCTTAATTACCTAGTAAGGTTAAATGCATCCCCCTATTTCATTAAATTTAACCAACTATCACAGAAAAACAGGGCGAATTCCGTGTTTAATTCCCAACTTCAGGTCGTGGGTTCAATTCGTCAATCTGGCAGACCATGTAGATATTCACGCATATAGATTATGGAGCTATTTAGCTTACGAGTTACGACAACAGATTTTGGAATAAAATAAGACATGTGGCCTTCTAATGTTGAGATAGTATTGAATCCAGTATGAGACAGGTGATTACATGCAGCTTGCCACAAAGCTATGCACGAGACAAGTGGCATATCAACCGTACTTTGGATAACATCATATTGCCCCAATATTTGTTTCATCAAAATATGCATTTGTTAAATTTCAAACAGATTACCCTAAGTTTCATCAAAATCATGCAGTCTCCCCGGCAATAAGAGGTGCAAGTTGAAAGTTTGGATAAAATTTTGTTTGTAAGCATATGAGCAGAAAATTTTATTTCAAACATTGGTTTAAACTTGACATGTACCGAAAATTTTATTTGGTCAAAGTTAATTAATCGCTGGTCAACGATCTATCGATCACTATTAGTCCGAGGCAGGGACTAATAATAACCCTAGGAAAAGTCAAAGGTTCCAGGGATACAATTGAAAAAATATGGCCAACTCAAACTACCATCTTGCAAGGAAAGCTGTCAAAGGGATTTTGTGGTTGCATTGTCATGTCGGTTGGGTATTTACCCTTTCAAAATAGGTGGAAGCAGGTGAACATTGTAACTATCTTTTTTGCAGGGCATTAGCCGGAAAAAAATGAAAATAAAGACAAAGGTGGCAGATTGTTACTTATTTAGACTTTTTCAAAAATAAATTGAATTATCAAACAATTTAA
>APFE030830627.1:36344-47073 GCA_000404065.3 Pinus taeda | reverse complement strand
ATATACTATTATTTTGAAACATATTATTTTCATGCAATATTTTAATTTAAAAATATTTATGGAAATTTTCAAATAAAAAATTTTAACAAAATTTCATCTTATTAATGTTTCTTTGGGGTAGCTCAAGTGGTTATGGCTGTGGAATGAAGTCTCGCAGAACCCCAAATCTTGGGTTCGACTACCCTCCCCGTTATGGAGTGAATAATGGACATGTAAAATCGAAAATAAAGCTAAATCATCTCATTAATATTGACAAATAAGTTATATAGTTAGGTTTATATAAACTCTATCACACACTAGCATAATGTACACGTTTTGTTATATATACATACATACATACATACATACATATATATCTATATATATATATATATTATATATATATATTAATATATATATATATAATATATATAATAATATATATTATATATATATTATAATATATAAGGAGTGTATGTTATGTATGAGGTATTTCATTGGTATTATTCATGGTTGAGTTTTTGTTCAATTTCACAATTCTTTTTGCTATTACCTATTGCTCTTAATTTTACAAAAGATATTCAAAAAAAATTGTTGGAAGAAAAACATACAAAATAATAAAGCTAAATAACTTACATCTAACCCATGGCTCCCCAAGTCACTACTCTCATTAGGTCTATGTTGCTTCTGAGCGGAGATTGAGCAACAACACAAAACTCCATGTTTACTAGTAGAGGGCATTCTATATCTACCTGCTCAATTCCTATTAAGTCAAAGAACTATGATGGGGTCAAGTGTTGTATTTCTATGTTTCTTCACAGACCTTCAATTTCATATTTTCTATCTCCGCCTCTTTAATCCATGCTTCATCAATTTCAAATCTCTCCATACTCATGTTGAAAAAAGCTTGAATATTCCCTAACAACAAGCTCATCATGTTTTGCAACTGAGACGTCAAATCTCTTTGTCGGGTTTGCATCCCCTCCATGCTTATTGGATTCATTATGGGATGCTGTGGTGGGAGGGGTTGACCTCCCTCTTTAAAAATCCTTGTTGTCACCTTACTCCTACATTGACTTGGGTAGCAAAAAAGGAGTTGTTTTCCCCTTAAAACATGGAATTCCTCCACCTTATTTAAGTGTGTAAGACATAACTTTATTCATGACTATAGATCATGAGATGGTGCAAACGTACTAGCTTGGGGTTTAAACAACTGATTGATAACAAGACATGAATTCCCAATCACCTTAAGTTTCTTTGTACTTTTAGAAATTTCCAGTTTCATCTCCATCCACATAGCCATTTTTTCTGGTATGTTGTTACTGTGAGTTCCTAATCCCCAATAAAATGTGATTTTTTCTTTTTCATTAGGGAAAATGATCATCTCTTCTGCTCGTTCAACCCCTAGTATCTATATTGTTAAGAAAACATAAAGAATGTCAATATCATAATAGTAAAAATCTATTTTATAAGTCACAACAAGTTAGATATCAAATTTATTTATAATATTATTTTGGTTATGATCTATATTTATGAAGGAACAAAAAGAAATATAAATCTATGAAGAATACAAAGATACAATGAAAGAACAAAACTTCAATTAATTAATAATATGTACTAATAATTGTTTTCATGCGGAATGGAGCAAACTAGCTCAGGTAATGGTAGTTTATCTTTGAGAAGATATGTGATGGTTACATGCCTTCTAAACTGTGCGACAATGAGGCTCGAATGCTTTTTTATCATAAATAAGAAGTGTGAAACCCTAACGCTAAGAGATGAAGAACCAATTGTTTTGGGCCCCATTAGGGTAAGTTGGACCGCTAACTTCCTGGGTCATAATATTGGAATATGATCTCTATTTTTCTATCATAATACCTAGTTTCGAATATCTCCATGAGGGAGAATAAATGTTTCCAATCTCTCTTTTCCTAGAAAACGTCTTTTAGGACGTCAAAGTCGCTATAGAAATTTAGGACCTAAAGAACTTCCAAAAATAGAAAGTTTTGCTAAAACTAAGGAAATTGAAAGGAAACAGTGTTGGGGGTCTAAGTGGAAGAGGTGGTGGCCACCAATATCCACCTGGATTTGTCCTGGCCCCTCAGGAATAAATGGTCCCCATTGAGTTAAGTGCCTCCATAAGATAGGGGAACTTCTGCTAAACTTGGTCCCTGGTAAGCCACTTTCCTTAGTGCAAGAGCTCGTCAACATTGACAACCCGATAGAGTTGGATCCTCTATTGGTGAGTGTGCTTAATATGTGTGTCCATGATTCAATCAGTTGTGGCCTATTCAATGCAATCTTAGCAGTGCTTTTTTAGTGTCAATTTCTCAACAACATCTGATCTTTCCAATAATGGTGGAAAGTATGGTTGAAGGCGATCCACATTTAACACTAATTGTAGGCCAAGGATTGGGAGAATGTTGAGCTGAAATTAATTGTCACCCACAACCTTGGTGATGGTGTAAGGTCCATATCAGAGTGGTCAGAGCTTCCAATTAGCTCTTATAAGGAGTTACTTCTACAAATGTAACCAAATTTTAACATCAAATTGAAACTTATGTGGCACCCGATGTCGATCATGACATATTTTGTACTTGGAATTAGCTTTATCTAAGATATCGTGGATGTGCTAGCGGATGTGCTTGATGCATTGAATAAATATGGTGGCTTGATCAACTTCAGAATGAGCATGTGCAGATTCTACTTGTGTAGTTGCAATAGGCATTGCGACATCGATGGGACATAATGGTTGAAATCCAATGCCCACTTGAAAGGGGATATGAGTAGTTGAACTATGGAGAGTTATGTTATAGTTGTGTTGCACATAGAGAAGACTCTCATACCATATTTGTGGATGCTTGGAGTTGTACATGCATAGTATGTACACTCTCATGTTGTTGGAAACCTCTATCTAGCCATTAGTCTGTGGATGGAATGTAGCAGGCTTTGTGAGATAAGTGTCCAATACGTACTATCTCTATTTTATAAGATGGTATATGAAATCCCAAAATGAACCCACACTCATTCAAAGAATAGTTTGGTAATGTATTTTGTTGTGATGTTCTTCTTGCAGGCCATCAATAGATTCATATTAAAAGATGTATCAATTACAACAAACGCCCATTCATTACCATGCTTAGTAGAAGGGAGGAAAAACATATAGTTGATGGAGTTAGATTACCAAGGTCGCCTAGGATTACATAGAGGAGCGTACAAGCCATGGTTCTTAAAGGTTGGCTTGGCGATGGCATAGGAAGTGAAAGATTTGATATATTATCCATCATCCTATTAGATTTTTGGCCAGTAAAAATATTTTTGCAACACTACAATTGTGTTCTCGACACCAAGGTGCCTACGACCCTGCTATATTGCACCTCCCATGTCATCTTGGTAAGTTCTCTTGAATGAACACAAAGATGTCCCAGATAAGATAACAATATATCCTGCAAGTGGAAATATGGAACCGGCTTTCCATCCATCAACATCTTGTAGGTGGTAGAAAACTTTGAGTCACTTTCATACCCACAACTATATGAAAGTGACAGTTGTTCATGTAACATTTTTTTTAATCAATCAATTTAATTGGAAGGAAAAAAAGAGTGGAAGCACTTTGGAGATAAATTTGAACCTTTGATTTGTATATACTAGTATGAATAGTTTAAAATATTCCATAGAAATTAAATATTTACCATCCACTTAATAATTATTGAGAATTAAATTAAATTTTGGAAGCCCTAGTCCAACATAAACTCTCCTTTTGGAGTAATTATAGTAGATTTGAATTTTTTCATTTTTACATATTTATTAAAAATGACTTAACTATAGAGTATCTTAATTTTAATTGATTGTAGAGTATTTATTTAGCAATTGTAATACCCCTCAACAAAAAGTAAATATTACATTTACAACATTAATTTGGTAAACTTTCAGCTGAGGAAAATCCTAGTAGAATTTAAATGTTAAAATTATTTTAATCTTATTTGGAAGACAGTTATAGAAAACCATTTAATTCATGGGAAGAGTCACTAAATGGAAAATTTTCACTCCAAACACTTATAAGACTTTTATTCCTCTCCTAAGAGATAAATAATCTTAGTTGGGACAAGGGAGCCAAGAGGGTAGAGTGAAGAAACTTGAGGCAAACTTGAAGACTTGGTATCTGGTTGTAGGAGCTCGAAGAGAGGAAATAAAGTTGTAAATATTTTAACATTAGACAAGACATTCTTGAGGTTCGCACTTGAGGACATTCATGAATATAGGGATATAGATGGGTGCACCATTGGAGTGAAAAAAGGAAAGGGAATTGACAAGAGACTCACCTTAACATAACCAAAGTAGGAGCTGACTCAGAGCGAAATTGAACACCGACAATCAGCGTTAGATAAAGCAATTTATAGAGATACGATCATGTTACAAGGTTCCAGTCAACAACAAACCATAACATGAGTTAACATAGTTAAGAAGAGTAATTTTTCGGCATATGGGTTGCTTAGTTGTAGAGCTACATCGCAAGGAGCGAGGAGCCAAATGGGAACAGAGGAGCACAAGGGGGGTGTGGGCGATCCCCATAACCAATGCTACCTAATAGGCATCTTCCGATGAGACCCAACTCTTCCTAACCATAGATCGACCATTCACATCATTTAATACAAAATTAATATTGAGACTAAGTCATCGCATACATGTAGATGGAATACCAATACAAGTGTAATTGAAACATATTATTGTTTATAGATATATGTATAGCCAAGGAAGTGCAACCTTGTTTATAAATAATCCTAAGTGGTATGAATTGATAGTGGTAACATTAATAATATTCATATTTACTTCCTTACCAAACAAGTTATCTAGGATAAAATTAATGGTAGTAATTCATAGTTACGTTACAAGCCGTAATTTATGGGTATGTTACTAGTGGTATCAGAGCTGAAGGGTTCAACACTGTGGAACATTTAAGGCGTGATTAGTTGCAAAAAAATTTGTGTTCCTCATAAGGGAATAATCTCTTTTATGAACACATTGAAATAAACTTGAGTATGTGACAAGTGGTATCAGAGTTGAAGGTTTTAACACTATGGCCTACTTAAGGCATGATTAGTTGCAAATTGTTTTGTGCTCCTCAAAAGGGAAGAATCTCTTTTAAGAACACATTGAAATAAACTCCATTACATAAATTAAATTATCCTATATACTAATGAAATTATTGTTGAAGTACTCTTACACTCAGGAACTGTCACCCATTAAGTAAGTTATGTTATCATATATACTAAGGATATTATTGTTGAAATACTCTTACACTCAGGAACTGTCACGTTGGGCACCTAGGAGAACAAACAACTACTTGGAACATTCATTTAATAACACATAATGATTAGTAAATCATATCCTGTCACTATTAAATAGTAAGAATGGAGAGAAAAGTTTATGAGGTATCGTAATGAGGAAGTATATGCTTAAATAAACCAGAAAAGGAATATGGGAGTAAATTAAGTACAGTGACATTTAATATTACAATATGTTCAAAAAGGGGCACGATGTTAAATTTAGAATCACCCTAACAAGTTAGGGATATCTAAACAATCATTACCAGTTTTTAGTAGCAAGGCCCTCTTGCTAATTTGAAAAATTGTGCCTCGATACATAATTTTATGAGATTGGCAACTCTAAAGATGCTAAAATTAAAAATATACTATGAATTGTTAAAGGATGAGACAAGCACAAAGGGTTTAAAAATAAAAATTATTATAAGTAGTAGGTACAGTTGGGAAGCAATTAACTGATGAGTTTAAATTACTCATCCTTTATGAAATACTCAAAATAAAAAGGCATTAGAAGATATTGGAAAACTTGTAGTACATAAGATCAAAACTTATGGTGCCAAGGAAGCTCTATTTGGCTACATGTAATGATAATTTTGTCAAAAATGAGTGGGATATAGAACACTTATGATTGCAAAATGATTGATTCAATTGGAATTATCTTGAGCAATTGGAATCCTTTCTACCAAATAATATTTAGCTGAAATATGGCGAACATTGGTAGTAATGAAAAGATGTTATTATGTGTATAACTTAGGATTAATATAGCCTAATACAATAATACTCAGCTAACACAAATTAGTGCAGAACCAATGATTGATGAGAAACAAATTGGTATGGGAATTAATAAGCCTTTTTCTCAAGAGTCTCCTAACGGTAAAAAAAAAATTAGATGAGAATTGTTTCTCATTTAAATTAGAGAATTGGAAGCAGGAATGGTAAATTGTCATAATACCTTGTGATTGATAAAGACTAAACTAGGAATGAATAAAATGACTAGTGTATTGGAAATTTTAAGTTATATTTAGGCTATTCTAAGAAAACCCCAACATTTTGGAACAATGGTGTTAATGCTCCAAAGGTACCAGCGTTATACCAAATCTAACAAGTATTAAGTGAAGAAGAAATTAATAGCAAAACATGGAAAATTTTAAGCAAGGAAATACTATGACTTCCCAGATATAGAAAAACAATTTTGACAACTTGAATTTTGTGTACTTGATGGACAGGGCGAAAGCCCAAAATTTCCAAGTTACGGATTCACAATACCAAATAATGGCATGATTTGCTAGTCGGTCAAAATTTTAATCACCTTGTGATTAGAAGGTTGAATTAATTAAAATAAGATGAGAAAAGAGGCTTGGCTTATTAGAAATAACTGATGATTGAAATTTCAATATTCAAATTGATTTGAAGTGTAACAACATGATAGACAAGAATAAAAGCAGACTAGGACCATGAACAATATAGTAGAGCTACAAGTAAGAGAGAAAGATAAATAAATAAGAGACTGTATAGAAAACTATATATATGCATGATAAAATACACATGACGATGGGTGTGTATATTGATACTTTGCGGCATCTATTGTCTTCACGAAGTTTGAGACTATGGTAAAAGATATAGGTACAAATGTTTATATGTCTGTTGAAATGATAAGCGACACATCACCAACTAAGAATGTCCTAGATAATGGTTAAGAAAGTTTAATTTACTTTCATCGGCACAAAGGAAGTTGGATCAAATGATTGATTGGAATGGGCATATGCTTATAAACGAGTATGTCAAACCACACTCACATGATGTGTTTAGGATTTTAACGAGAATGGAAGATGGAACAAGAAGAACCCCGTAGCTAGGCAACATATAACCCCAGCCAGTTAATCAATAATTTCCATTACACAATGGGATGTAAAACTGATAAGTGAACTGTGAAATTATATATTCATGGGTAACATAAATAATACAATTGTAAGATTTATGGATTTAGTCCTCCTATCATCTTGTATCATTCATAAGCATGTCAAATTACTCTGAGTTGAGACAGAATTTTCATAGTCTAAGGGAAAAGACAAAAAGGAGGTGTAATTAATAAAGGAAAAACCCTAAATTATAAACTTCAATTAATCCTTCTGCATGAAAGGGCTTAGGGATGACTAATGTAACCGACACCAAGTCCACATGCACTAAAGATAAAGATAATATCCGCCAGAAAAGAATATGTTGAAATAATTACTTTAGAATTCTAGTAATTTTTTTACTATGGCATAAGTGATGCCAGGAAGCTATGTTGTTGTTTAAGGACCTATCAATGGTTGCAAGCCATCATTTGGGCCAGGTAAGAGAAATATTCCTTGAAATTACAAAAACCCAAAATAAAGATGACACATATGATTACTGTGTGAGTGGTCTTGCAAAGATAATCGATTACTCTTATGATGAAACAAAATTACTATTTATTAACATTCCACCAAACCTCACAGTAAAATAATATGTTCTTTAATGAGGTAAATAATATGTTGGGATATTATATACAAGAAAAATATTTATTAGAGAAATTTCACAAGTATACACAAGACCAAAATCTAGGTCACAGTAGCCCTTAGCATGATTGGATTTTTTCCTATATAATTTCAAACTCATGACCTCACGTCACTAATTGATTTGACAATACACATCATTATTATTTTTTACACATATATGCACAGTGGATAATAAACTGGGAATGGAAACTCCCTAAAATATGAGTCTGCCGGATAATATCAATACTTCATAGAATATTCAATTTTACAGTGTTTGCACGAAACCCGAAGTTTCCTTGGTAAAATATCTATCAAATCGTGCAAGTCACCGTGCACCGTTTGCACTGCCTAAACCACCGTTCGAAGTGCCCAAGGATACTTCTTCACGTCGCACCCCTTTCACGGTCGCACTATTTAGCACATTGTTCACCCTCGGCTCATTCAGCAAAATTCCCTCAACTCGTTCAGGCGAATGCCCTCGCTGGTTCAGACATTCAGACCAACTTTGCTCGTTTAGTCATTCAGCCTTGCGACCTCGCACGGCCTCGCTCGTTCTCTCGTTCGGCCAGACGCCCTCGCATGTCCTCACCTGTTCGATCGTTGGGCCCGAATGCCTTCGTATGACATTGCCTGATGTTCCTCGAACAACTTCACCCATTCAGTGGTTTGGCGTGGCACGCTTGCATGCCCTCGCATGAATTCCCCTGAAAGCCTTCGAACGACTTCGATTGTTCGGTCCTTTAGCCAAGCACGCTGGCACGCCCTCACACAAATGCCTTCGAACGATCATTCAGACAAACTCCATCGAACACCCTTGCCCAGTCGTTCAGCCCGACACCTTCGCACGGTCGTTCGGCCTGACACATTCCCACGACGTGTGGCTCTGTTTTCTGGGTTTGCCCCAACTCAGTGCGTTGGTCGAACAATCCATCTTCATCTTGCCAAATTTCAATCCTCTTCAAGTTATCTCGCCATCTAGCTCACATGAACACTTGGAAACTTCCTTGAATGATTTTTTCCACCGTTCCAATGCTTTACTTATATGGGGGTTGGGCCATAGTTTGGGGCATCCACTCACCCATACGACCCACCATTTTATCCAACTCGCCCCAACTTCGCGACGGCCCATGGTGTGGGCGCCCATGTCTGGGACCGCCTCCACAGATGAACTTTCCACCACTCAACACTTAGTCTTTTTACAAGATGACTTTCGCATCGCACGTTTCTTTCGTTTGGTTGGCTCGTCACACCGTTCGTACGCGCCCTCAACTCGTTGTTCAACCGCCAAGCACTTCACTTAGCCATCATGCGCTCATGCCAACTCCCGCCAACCCGTCAGTGAAACGCGCCCGCCTAGCATGCCCAACTCATGCATTTGACAACATGGATCTTGTGCTCTCTGTAGTACGACATGGAATAAAAACGACCTCATGAGAATGATTAGTTGAACGAGCAACGTTGCGGGTAAGAATCCTAGGGTGTAATCTGCAAGGTAGCATGTTCGGTCCCTATAATACTACTAATTACCCCATTTCTATGGTAGTTGTACCCCTTATTAATATTTTTGTACCCCTATTGTCCTCATATTGTTATTATTGTTCCCTATAGAATCCCTCTATTTTTATTTTTGTGGCTTTATATTATTATTGTTAGGTCGGCTCGGTTATATTGTGACTCCTTAGAACCCTATATATAGAAAGGAGGTTTTGTCATTTGTATCATCAAAGAATTGTTCATTTATGTAATGTAAAGGAGGTTGCCCCATCGAAGAGGCTGAATTCTAAGTTGTTGATCTATATTTTCTATCTTTTCTTGAGCTAGTTTCATAACATTTGGTATCAGAGCCAAGTTCTAGGGTTTCGCTACTCCAAATAGGTCGTCGTGGCATTTTCGCTATAACTTTCTTTCTATGACACTTCAAAAGTAAAAAAAAAAACCCATTGAGAAGACATCACACTGCAGTTCGGGTCTGAATTTCAAAGCTTTTCGCGCTATATTTGCGGATATATGATTTAAGGAATTTGGTCTTTTTGCAGACTCCTGAATTACATTCCAAACAGGTGACTTGGGGAAAATCGTCATAACTTTCTCCCTGAGCATCGGATTGAAATTTCACAAAAAGTTACAGAAAGAGGATGGACTGTAGTTTCTTCTAGATATTTTTCAGATCCGGAGGTCCAAATAGTGACACGTGGCACTTCATACAAGTTCGCTCTTCTGAAAAGGTCTATAATCAGGTCATTGTGGGAGATTTGTCATAACTCTTCATTGGAGAATCCAATTGGGGTCAGACTGGTGGCATTGGAAAGAGGACACAGAGGGATGCCACAAGTCATAATTTCAAAATTGGATGTTTTGAAAGTACAGAGATACATCAGATGCAATATCGAGCTCCTACAAAAAAAAAAAAATGTGTGTAGATTTTTTTAAATTTTTGCTTAAGATTGGTTTGAAAATTTATTTTGAAGGAATTCAAAGGGCTAGTAGAGCATTATTATCGGTAACTGATGCCCCAAGGAAAGAAAATGCAAACACCTAGTAAGGAAATTGAAAGCTCTAGCATGACTCATGAAGAAGAGGAAGAAATGCTACATGATATATCAAAATTACAAGACCAAGTGCAAAAAATGTCAGCCTCACAAAAGCTAACAGAAGCTAAGATAAATAGCATGGAATCTAAGATAAAGGGCGTGGAAGCTAAGATGCATGATTGGAAGACAGATTTGAAGATAGACATGGACGATTTGAAGACAGATATGGATGAATTGAAGATAAATATGAATAAGTTGCCACAAGAAATGGTCACTAAGGGTGAAAGGGTATTAAAGGAAACTCATGATGAGAACAAAAGAAATGTTAATCATGATTCCATAGACTCTAATGTGGGATCGAAGACCCATCATATTC
>APFE030830627.1:1394-31711 GCA_000404065.3 Pinus taeda | reverse complement strand
ATAGAATCCCTCTATTGTTATTTTTGTGGCTTTATATTATTATTGTTAGGTCGGCTCGGTTATATTGTGACTCCTTAGACTCCTATATATAGAAAGGAGGATTTGTCATTTATATCATCCAAGAATTGTTCATTTATGTAATGTAAAGAAGGTTTCCCCCTCGAAGAGGCTGAATTCTAAGGCATTAATCTATCTTTTCTATCTTTTCTTGAGCGACCGCCCATGGTGTGGGCGCCCATGTCCGGGACCACCTCCACACATGAAGTTTCCACCACTCAACACTTAGTCATTTTTACAAGATGACTTTTGTGTCGCAAGTTTCTTTCGTTCGGTTGGCTTGTCACACCATTTGCATGCGCCGTCAACTCATTGTTCAACCGCCCAGCGCGTCGCTTAGCCATCATGCGCTCATGCCAACTCCCGCCAACCCGTCATTGAAACGTGCCCGCATGGCATGCCCAACTCGTGCATTTCACAACATGGATCTTGTGCTCTCCGTAGTACGGCGTGGAATAAAAACAACCTCATGGGCGACGCTGCAGGTAAGAATCTCAGGGTGTAATTTGCAAGGTAGCATACAAAGATAGAAACACTATCATATGTGGGAACATCGCATCTGCGAACAAACTTTTGATATTAAATTTTATGTCAAAATTTTATTTAAAAATATAAAAATAAAACTGAAAATGAAATTAATGTATAGAGTACATAAAGGTTGACTACGCCGCTATTCTCAAAACGGTTTTGTTTGGCTGTGGTTTTTTTGGATTGAAGATTTTTTTTTGGATTTAAAAAAATAGGTTAACCATTTAATAGCCTAGCACCTGGTCCGCTAGTCTCACTCCCACTGTATTAAAACATAAAATAATAAATAATGGTTGACTGTTGTCTAACCAATCTCGTTTAAAATTGTAGGTATACATGGCCATTAATGGCGGAAAGCTAAAAGCCACATAAATTAAAATAAAATAAAACCAAGAGACCTTTACAATAGGTAAACATCGCCATCAAATCACTAAAGGACATCTACAATAGGTGAACATTGCCATCGCGTTGCGGTTTTGAGAAACGGTGTTTGTGCCTCAGCAATAGTATATTTATTATTATTATTCCTGTTTTCTTTCTGAAAGATGCATGCGACGAACCATTATTCTTTCATTATGCGTCAATGTCGGGGGGCGTTGGTGAGATGAAATAGGCAGCGCAATATGATTCCAATGGCTGGGAAGTATTTTCTTGTTTGTTTGCTTCAATAATTCCTCTAAAGTCTCTTTGGTTGTAGTTGAGTGATTGCAGACATTCCCATGTTGTTGTACTTTTGCGTTCAGATCACATTTGATTACTTCACTTTTGAATTAAGAACTGAAGATAACACGTATAATGAAAAGAGATGAATGCCTGAAGAACAAGCGAACACGATGCTAAGCGAAGAATAATTTTTCACAGAAATGTCTTTAATAGCCAGGAGAAATATTTCAGAAGGCCACACATCAATGATGCACGGTTCAAAGAAAAAGGGAGCTGAGAAAGCTGGTACCCAGTTGGCGTGCTGACGATTTTGGAGGATTAGAGAATGTTGGCGCAAAAAAATGGAAGGCAGATTTATTTTGGCGGCTAAGAGTTGTGTTGCGGATTCTGCGATGTCACTCGGAGAGCGGAGCTCAGCAATCCGCGTGGCAAAAAATGACGTATAAACAAGGCCGACTGTTAGGGTTTGAGAAACAAGCGCCCCCAACTTCCTACAAACCAAAGTTGAGAAAAGGTCTTTGGTCGCTCGAAGGAGATAGAAAACTCATCGACTACATGGAAAAAAATGGCCCCATCGGCTGCTGGAGTTATGTGGCGAAGCAGGCTGGTAAGCACAATTTCAATTTTTTTAAAACTATGTAGAGAAAGTCTGGTTATTCAATTCCAATAGCTACCATTATAAACATCTCTAGTGTACCTTGAATTTAAACTTCAAATCTCTTCACCCATAATAATTCATTTTCTAGTGTATCCTGAATTTAAACCTCAAATCTCTTCGCTGATAATCATTCATTTTCACGACCATTTGAATCATTTTATTCTTCCTCTTTTATCTTATTCACTTATATGCATCATGCTTCTGCATTCATTTTTTTTTAGTTATCTAAAGGAATTTGTAATTTGGCCGGTTCTTCAATTCCGACAACTATCTGATATGAATCTGGAATGTAAACCTCAAATCTCCTCACTCATAATAATTCATTTTGACTTTCACGACCATTCGAATCATTTTATTCCTCCTCTTTTACCCTATTCACTTATATGCATCACAATAATAAAATTTCTGCATTCATACAGGTCTACAAAGATGTGGAAATAGTTGCAGGCTCAGATGGATTAACTACTTACATCCTGGGCTTAAACATGCTCCCTTTTCTTCTAAGGAAGAACAACTGATTATATACTCACAATCCATGTTGAGTAACAGGTTGCATCCAGAAACTCCTCTCCATTCTGATTTTACATGGCATTGATCATTATCTAGTCATGTACCAAGTTATCTTGATCCTTTATTCTGATATTTAAAGAGATTGTGGTCATCCTGATAGTTGGTTGTGAGATGACTAATAAACAAACTAACACACCGTGTTAAGAGATGGGCTCAGATTGCAACACAATTGCCAGGACGAACTGACAATGAGATAACAAATTACTGGAACTCTTATCGAGTCAAGAGTCTCAAGTTGAAAGACCATTCCCCCTCCTCCTCCACCGCGAACACCAAATCGAATATCCGCTCCCAAGCTAATACTACTTCAGTGCCTGCTCCTGTAGATGATGCTTCTACTTTTAGGTCATCTTACTCTGACATGCAGTACTTGGACATTATCCCTGAAGGATCCTTCCCTCGTTATAACAACACCTTCAATATAGTCACCAATCGAGAAAATCAACTCTGTCCTCACGGGTGTATTGAAATTAAAAGGCGCGCATGTACAGGATCAAAATCACGAATTCTGTTCAATTCCAGACCCCACAAATAACCAACAGATTTCTACCCAGAACTCTGAAAGCTTCTTTAGCCATGCAGATTTCCAGGATGATTATAATGATCTTCTCCATTTGATATATGATGTAGACTTCAACGATCCAAAATATATTTATATCAATAGCATGCAAAAAAGCTATTACTTTCCTGAGAGCGAGGGAGGAGGAGGGACACTTGGCCGTTGGTCAAGAATTTCCAGTTCACACGCGCATGCAAATCCGGTTCCTACGATAGTAAAAGGAGGAATTGGAGCTTTGGAGACTGGCTATGACGGTGGAATAGGCCAAGTCTCAGCTTCAGCAGATAACCATATATACAATATCAATCCTGCCATTCCCAGTGATTTGGATTGAATCTTTTCAACCCAAGAAATGTGAAACAAATTGAATTAAAACCCTATGAGAGTTTTTTCAGAGATTTTTTTTCCTTTGTTTGGTTTCTTTGCATATATAATCATGATTCCAAACTCTAATACAGAACGTGTATCAGCTTCATTCAGTCCGCTATAGATCGTAAACCCTTCACGAGGCAAAATTTAACTAGCCCTTCGAGGATTCGTATAAATCTTTTTGTAATGCCCAAATTTATTCGATGATCCATTTCATACTCGATCAATCAATCTTGAGAAACATAATCTCAATCCAGATTCATATGAATTGGACGATCATTAAAATTATACACGAAGATCCCTACATTTATAGCAGAAATAAGGCTTCAATGAGGCAATGTCAAAGCAATTTTATCTTCAGATTTAACATTGAAGTTTCCTCATCAGACCGCACGTGACATGTATATTCTATAACTTTTATATATTTCTCTTTAATATAAAATGTTATTAAAAGATACAATTTGTGATACGACGCGATAAAAATGTAAATATTTAATTTACTGTGGTAAATATAAAGTGCACCAGTTATCATTATCTATACAAAAATTTAAATATAATTTGTTTTCATGATGAGATAAGGAAAGAAAAGTGTTTCCTTACAAGGAGGAAAACTATCAAGGAGGAATTTGTCCTCTTGAGGTGGAAAGACAGTTGATGTTAAAGCAACCCTAACTACCTCCCCTAACTGGAAACGTTTCCAGAGAAAAGGCGGGGGAGGAGGGAAAAATCTGCATTGTAGGGACAGGCAGAGGAAAAAGGAAAAGAATCCAATAAGGAAAGGAATGTGGCTAAGTCTGGTGATGACCAAATAGCCCTGCTCACTGCACGAGCACTTTTAGAAGATGATGTTCTAGTAAGAAGCAAGGGGGGAGATTTTGGTCCTGAAAGACGAATCTTATGGTCAGGTGGATTGAAAGACAACAAACCCTGATTCTAGCGATTGTTAGGAACAACTCTTCAGTCAGAGAAATCTAGGTACGTAAGAAACCTCTGTGTTGGGACTGTTTAGGAAGCTGTATAATGTTATTCTTTATGTTTTTTTTCCTTGGTTTCCTCTTTATATTGTGAAAGGGGAGTGGGAGGAATTTTCCTACAGGAAATCAGGACAGGTAACTGAGCAGAGGAATGGTTGTCCTCTTAGGGAAATCTTTACTGACAATAGTGTTTGTAGCTTTTGAAAAATTTGAATCTTGCTTTTCTTTTAAAAATTATGGGAGTCAAATGTGAGAGTGGTCTGTTGGGAATTTCTTCCAGAGATTGTTGAAGAAAAATGGCAAAACAGAACAAGAAAACCACAGGCTCACCATAGATTCAGAGTCTTCAAAAGATTGCCATTGTAGCAAAATGAAATGCATTCTATTAGTAACAGAAGGAACAACAGAGCTCTTTCTTTATTCTCTTTACATGCTTTATCACAAAGAAAATATAGAAAAGTATAATGTTTCAAATTAGAACCTTGAAGCATTCGTGGAATAAAAATGTATTTAACTTAAAAAAAAACTCTGAGTAGCATAGTCGCAACCGCGAGGGTATGAAGACTACATAACCAGGGTTTAATTGCTCCTTCTAGCATGCAATTAAAATCTGAGACAGCGAGGTAAGCACACAAATATACATGTAAAACGACCGCAAGACAATCTTGTTAATCTCAGCTTCATGGACCAACTTGTTAGAAAAACTGGAGAACAAATTATTCCTATGGACGCATCGAGCCTTAAACATGGCTAGCAGGATTGTGCTCATCAAAGCGGTTCTTCAATCCATGCCGCTTTATTTATTCTCCCTAATGGTAGCGCCGAAATGGGTGCTAAAAGCGATCAAGCAACTATAATGCAACTTCCTATGGGGCAGCTCTGGACCAAACAGAAAATGGGCTCTGGTGAAATGGGAGAAGGTTTGTACCCCAAAAGTCGCAGGAGGCATTGGACTCAGGGATCCGAAACACAACAACTCAATCATGGGAGCAAAAATCTGGTGGAAATGGTTAACCTACCCGAACACTCCATGGGCACGATTATGGACTGCCAAATATGATTGACTGAAATAAGCAAAGGCTCAGCCATGTGGAATTCAGCCATCAAGCATAGAGAACTCATTTAGAACCACAACTTTTGGGAGGTAAAGGAAGGAGGCTTGGCGAGATTCTGGACATATTCCTTGCAGAAATTCCCCAATATCAAAACTCTCCTCCCACGACTACAAGATCAAGAAATAAATCAACAGGACAAGGTTAGCCAATTCTGGAATCCTACTACAAACTCGGATCACAGAGAATGGAAAGCAAAAAACCAAATCTTACCAGACAGCACAGAGGACATTCGACTCATACTCTCAGAAGAATTGAAAAAAAGGATGATTCTCAAGGAAGCCGGCAAGGACAAGTTAAGGTGGGGTTACGAAGATAAAGGCATCTTCACAGCCAAGGAGGCATACAAAATCATTTTAAAAGATAGACTCACCAAGGACAAAGTGTGGGAGAAAATTTGGGATCCGTCAATATGGCCGAAAATCTCGACTTTTCTTTGGCTCCTAGCTCACAACAGAATCCTCTCCTGGGATAATCTTAGAAAAAGGAAGTTTGCAGGTCCCTCAATATGCCTTAATTGTCGAATGGAAGAAGAATCAGCAGTACACCTGATGCTACTCTGTCCGCTTGGTAAGCGTCTTTGGGAAAAAGTCTCATTCAGAAGCCGCAAAGACAGAAGAGTGCAGGGGGACATAATAAACACGCTTCAGAACTGGCCCCAAAAGCCATACAAAAGTGAGATTCTCAATACAATTTGGAAAATAGCCCCAGGGATTGTGATGTGGAACATATGGAAAGAACGAAATTAGCAGATATTCAAAAATCAAGCAATGCAGATGGAGAAAGTCTGGAAAATCATTCACAACAATATCCAAGAAACTCTATCTACTAAATTCTGGACCCTAGAGGATTTTCCCACTACTCCACAGGAACAGAACATCTGGAACAACTCTAAAATCAACATTCAATCTCCTCATTCCACTCAAGTTCAATCGGCTATTCATCAAGCCTCCCCATCTAGCTGGGCTCCTCCGCCTCCAAATACCTTCCTACTCAACTTTGATGGAGCTTCGAAAGGAAATCCCGGAAATACAGGTTTTGGAGGCGCAATAAGAAACTCTCAAGGCATCCCCCTCACGATTTTCTATGGCTCAATAGGCTAGAACACCAACAACGCAGCATAATTGGAAGGGCTCTGGAGAGGACTCAACATTGCACAAAGTCAAAGGTTAACTCCTCTCATAGTGGAAGGGGATTCTCAAATTATAATAAACATGGTCTCAAAGATCCAACAGGCCAAGGATGTTCAGAAGGTGAGCAGTAGCTGGAGATTAGCAACTAGGCTCGAGAAACTCCAACAATGGCTCCGGAGCAATAATGTTATCTCCTTCAAACACATCAGGAGAGAAGGGAATAAATTAGCTGATCTTTTAGCTAATTTAGGAGTGAACAGAGGTGAGGAATTCTTTGAAGGATCGTGGCAGGGAACAACTTCAGAATCAGAAACAAACACCTTCAAGAACATCATTTCCAGTGACATGCAAAATAGGGACGAAGATCACCCGGATGCGGGTGTCCAAAGGGAGAGCAATAAGGATCACAGACTGCCACGCGGAAGAGGACAGCGGGCAGCTGTATCGATCCGTGGAAGCGCATAGAGTTTAAAGCGCATTCATTGCGAGCCGTCGGGGAATGAAGCCCATTCAAAGCAATTCAATGCCGCATTTGATGCAAGGAATGAGCAGAAGGGATATTATGATGGAGTCGGTAAACCTGCCATTACACAACCTGGTTCAGTTCAGGTAGTATGGTGTGAGGGAGAGGATAGTGTTCAGGCCTGTATCGTGCCAAGTGCCCATGCTCTTGGCCCCTCTACAACTGTGCGATAGAGCAGGCAAAGCGACGCACTCAGGGGTGCCGCGTAGTTATAGAATCATTTGGTTTTAGCCTGCAGACATCAGCACTTTCATCCGTGGAACTGCCTGGCTCTCGCTCCTGAAACCATTCAGGTATCATTTGTTATTTGGGAAATCTCTATCGGTTAATCTTCCAGCAATACCCAGGATAATTCCAATGGCCCCTCGGTACAGAGCCACTCCTCGATGGGGGAGGCATCATGGCCAACGAGGTGGCGCTGGAGGGAGAGGAACTCACAGCCCTCGCAGAGTCTCTCCGCTAGCTCATTTTTCTCCTGCCTCGAACAGCTCAGAGGATTCGGGGAACTCTCTTAGAAATACGGTTCAAACGGCCAGGTTTCGATACCGCCGTCGAACCATCAAGCCGTTCATTTCCGCTTTGATTACTGTAATTTTTGAGGAGGAAGATGTGGAGAAAGCATCCTCGGAGGATCATTCGGCCGGGAACTCCAATAACTCCTCACCTAGCCAGGGGAGGAAGGACAGTTCTTACTCCCCATCCTCCCAAAGTAAACTAGTAGACGAGAGTTCCCCAGCACCTACTGAAGAACAGGCCGAGGCTCTGGAGGAAATTAACAGCATATTGGACTCAAAAGAGCCTATACAGGTTCAAGAACAGGATGCGGGTCATCAGGAACAGGCGGAACCCAAACCAACATCGCCTCCGCCTCAAAGCTAGCCCAAGATGCCAGACTTTTATTATGCCAACACTCTGTACCCCAGGCTGCCGCCAGGCATGAAATTGGAGGACATCCCGGAAGGTATGGAGATCTCATGGGAGCCCCTGGACGCGTTCAACTTGCCAAGTTCTGAAAATGCCAAATAATCTGCAGTCCCCTGCTCTTTTTTTTTTTTTTGGAGGTATGTTTCCTTTTTGGTTGAATTCCTGTTCAGTTTCGATGGCTGTGTATGTGGCATGGTCTAGTTCGATGCGGTCCAGTCGGCATGGTCTAGTTCGATGGTGGTACATTCGGCATGGTCTATCTCGGTTGGTCATGAGTTTGGTTGGGGGAATGTCTGCCGGTTTGGTTCTGGGCACGATAGTTCAGTTGCTGAAGCCCCCTTCAGCAAACATCTTTCCTTCTTCCTTGAATTCTCCAGCATTAAGACAATTTTGTTATGTAATGAATCTTCTGGCATATGATTTTCTTCTTGTGACACAATTTTTTGTAAGAGGCAACAACCTTAGTGGAACTGAAAATTTTGATTATAGCTTGACAGAGAGTTGCAGACTTCAATGGCACTCTCAGGGGTTGAGACCTCTTGTATATATTTTCCTTTTTCCTTAATATAAAATAGCTTAGTCTTTGCATAGAAAAAAAAACATAAGGACCAACAGAGCTCTCTCTTTATTCTCTTTACATGCTTTATCACAAAGAAAATATAGAAAAGTATAATGTTTCAAATTAGAACCTTGAAGCATTCGTGGAATAAAAATATATTTAACTTAAAAAAAAACTCTAAGTAGCATAGTCGTAACCGCGAGGGTATGCAGACTACATAACCATGGTTTAATTGCTCCTTCTATCATGCAAATAAAATATGAGACAGCGAGGTAAGCACACAAATATACATGTAAAACGACTGCAAGCCAATCTTGTTAATCTCAGCTTCATGCAGAAACGAGTAACTCAGAGAGAACGCATAAAAGAATAAACGTGAGATATATATATATTTGCAAGGATGCACTCTTACAGTGATACATACATCATAATTGCATAACTCATGAAACTTAACGAGGGTTTATAAATATAGATAATTTCAAGGAAAAAGGTAATGCACCATAGGGAAGGTGCTCATCCCTTAACCGACAAAACTTGGGTCGTAGAAACCAGACGAATAGTAGAAAAACTAGATGTATACATAAATACATTGTGTGCATGAACAGTCTTAAAAACGTAGGAGCCACAAAATGTTCTCCAAGGGTAATAACCTGAATAAAATTACACAACAGAAAATCCATTACCTGAGAAAATTTATAACAGAGCTCGAGGGCTCATCAAAACATAGCTAACAGTATAAAAACAGTTTCGAAGGATGGATTCCCAACCCTTATATGAGCTGGGCGGCCTTGCTAGGCTCAAGTCCTGCAGATACTCTATACATTAAGCAAAAGAACGAGAGAAGCTGTAAGGATGGGGCCAGAGGGCCATCACTAACTGACAGAGATAAGGAGCTCTTCTTAACATGCTAAGAAACCTTTCATTTCTTGCTATAGGAGGACTAAGTAATAAATAGAATGCAGAGAAAGCATGAGGGCATACATGTCAACCGAGATCTGAGAGAATAGAACATGGAAGCTGGGCATATACACCCGTACCCATGCATAACTCGCTAGAGTAAGAACTGTAACCCTCGTCAATAGAGAAGTAGAGACAAACCTGTAATATGTTAGAAATTCGGGCCGAACAGAAATCAAAGAAAAGAAACTTACAGACAGACAACGTAGTGTAACACTTACCATTAGGCAACCATTGATAGGGAAACAGGTCCAAGTCGATCTGGAACTTGGCTAAGCATCAGGTTCATAACCATTCCTCGTCAAGCAGCGGTTCTAAGCATGTTTGGCACCGGGAAGGAAATGGAGCTGTGTAGAACCAAAGCCAAATGTTTTTGGAAACATTAATGGATCAATAAACTGAGTTGATGTGTATCGAGGCAGTCTCACCCTTGGATGGCTATCTCACTTCCACACCATCGATGTGGGGAGGAGCGCGAGGGCGCGGAAGCAGAGGGTTCATAGACCACGCCCTCATCATGTGAACGAGTCAACAAACATAAATGCAAAGGCCAGTTGTAAGGAAACAGCTTGCCAACATTAAATCTCACAGACAATTTTCTACCCTCTGTGGGATATTTCCAATTACATTCATAAATGACCAGATAATTCTATACATAGCCCTTTCCTATTATGTTTCCGTGTGTAGGTGGCGCTAAAGTTGAAACGTTTGCATACAAAAGCATGCAAGGGTGGTATAGAATATGTGTATTGATATAAAAATAAAATAAAATAAAAAATTTATTATATGTAGGTACATTTCGTGGGGTCATTACAAGCGGTATCAGAGCCCAGTACCAAAAACTGTGGCCTCTGGACTCTTTTGGTGCTGCTGCACACACGGTTTGGACCAACTTGTGAACCTAGTCCATTCGATCAGAGAGATGGGAATTTCACGAGTGATAACCTGGCGTCTCTGGATGATAGCGAGTTAGAATGTGAATGAACCTAGTCCATCAAGATGGGAAATTGAGTAATTCAAGGGAAGTGGAGTTGATATACAGATCGAATATAATTTATTTCCATCTCTACTGAGCAGTTAGAAAAAAAAAAATTTGATGCGTGACTACTCACCTGTTATTTTTTTATCTTTAAGTATAGGAGAAAGATTCACAACATGAGGAGAGAAGACAGTGTGTCACACAGATTTCTAGTGGGATGTGGACCTGCAGAGAATAACCCCAAATTATGGGTACAAATTGGAAAGGAGGCTCACAATACAAACCTTGCAATTTTGGAGATAGAGCAGGAATTGAAAAATGAAATGGCCCGATCGAGGGAGGATAATGAAAGGTTAACAATGGAACATGAGAGAATTATAAACAACCTATCTGACAAGCAAAATCAGCAACTACTGAATCCCAGTGTTGAACAAAAAAGGATGTCAAGGGAACAGAACCGAAATACAGAACCTGAACAGTCAGAAGGAAGGGAAGAGGAATGTGCTAATAATGCCTCCGAACATCAGACATCAAAAAAGCAACGGATAGAGTTGCAAGGGGAATTCCACAAGATCAAAACACCACATTTTTATGGAGAATAGGAGGAGGCCGCTGAGGCATGGTTAATTAATATGAACAAATATTTTTAGTTGTATGAATATGATCACAATCTTAAGGCAAGGTTGGCCATTTTCCAATTGCAGGGGAAAGCCACCCTGTAGTGGGAGGAGGTTAAGATGGTAAGAGGAGTGAGCAAGCAGACTATCACTTGGGAAAATTTTCAAAAATACTTTAAAGAAAGATACTTGACAGAACGCTTCTATGATGAAAAGGCAAGAGAGGTCCATGACCTGCGATTGGGACATCAAACTATGCACGAGTTCATCACTTGTTTTACTTCATTACTACATTATGTGCCATATATTCCGGAAGAAAAAGCTAAAGTACAAAGGTTTGTCAGTAGTTGACGCTTGAGTACGAGAGAAAGAATCAAATTTGACAACCCAAAGACGATGGATGAGGCTATAAGCAAAGCCTGAATTTGCTACCAACAAGGCAAACAGAAGCGAGAGATCCTGGGTAAGAGATGGGCTGATAAGAAAAGCAACAAGCTAGCTGGAAGTACGAAGGGTAATCACAGAGGTGCTAACAAAGGATTCGCCAAGGGAGAAGACAATAGAAGCATACAGAGGAACTTGCTCTGATTAAAGCCCCTCATTGATTCCAAAACTAATGAACAACCTAGAAAAATAGACAACGGAGGGACAACAAGTCCTCCAGTGCAATTTTGGGGCTGTGGTGGACCCCATTATGTTAAAAAATTCCCTCAATGAAAAGTAACTGAACAAGTTTCCCAAGTCTATGAAGCTTCTACGGTTGGTGATGTAGGACGGAGTCTACCGAAGATTAATGCTGCTCTGAAGGATCGTTAGGCAGAGTACCAGCCGACCATGGTGGAATTCGAGGGTAAACTCTTAGACCTTGTTGTAACAATTTTAATTGACCCTGGTGCAACATTAAGTTATATTAGTCCCAAAATTGTGAAGCTCTATAAGTTGCAACTTGTTAAGTTTAAGGACCCTTGGCTAGTTCAGTTGGCAATAGGGGCAAAAAGACGAGTAAATGCTAAGATCAAAAACTGCCCTTTAAAAATAGCAGAACAATTAGTTACAACAGATTTAAATGTGCTTCCCCTTGGTTCATACGATATATTAATTGGTATGGACTGGTTGGAGAAACATTGGTCCATAATTAATTGTAAAACCAATACTATTAATTATAAGGATGAGCTTGGAATAAAGCAAGAAATGCAGGGAATCGAGAGGCTAGTGCAAATTCAGCCCATAACGGCCTCACAATTAACAAAATGTATTAGGAAAGGATGTCGGATTTATGTTGTCCAAGTGGGCTATGCCAACTCGAAAGATAAAACAGACACAATGGAGAATATTCCTGTGATATAGGAATTTTCTCATGTGTTTCCAGAGTAGATCCCTGGATTACAACCTAAAAGAGATATAAACTTTACCATTGAATTAGTGCCAGGAGTAGCCCTAGAATCCTAGGCACCCTACAGAATGAGCATAACAGAATTGACAGAATTAAAAATGCAATTACAAGAGCTATTGGAAAAAACCTATATCCGCCCTAGTGTGTCAACCTGGGGAGCCCCGATGTTGTTCGTTAAGAAGAAAGATGCGACCCTTAGCATGTGTATAGATTAGCGTCAATTAAACAAATTGATGATCAAAAACAAATATCTTCTGCCCCATATCGATGAACTGTTTGATCAGGTAAAGGGAGCAATAGTTTTCTCAAAGATTAACTTGCGATCAGGGTATCACCAAGTCAGGATTAAAGAGAAGGGTATAGCTAAGACAACTTTTAGAACATGATATGGCCATTATGCATTTGTGGTGTTACCCTTTGGATTGACCAATGCCCCCGCAACTTTTATGTGTCTAATGAACAACGCATTTCATCAGTATTTGGATAAGTTCGTGCTGATTTTCATTGACAATAAATTGCTTTATTCTCGGACCATGGAGGAGCACTAGGAGCACCTTAGATTAGTGTTGCAAACCCTCCGAGAACACCAACTATACGCTAAGTTCAGCAAGTGTGAATTTTACAAACAACAAATACAATATTTGGGGCATATAATTACTAAGAAAGTAATCGCAGTGGATCCTGAAAAGATAAGGACTATAATGGAATGGTCAATACCTAAGGATGTGGAAAACATCTAATCCTTCATGGGGTTAGCAGGCTATTATAGATGGTTTGTGGATGGATTTTCGAGGGTAGCTTATCCCATTACTTCCTTACAGAAGAAGGGAAGGGCCTTTAGGTGGACCCCTGAATGTCAAAAAAAGGTTTCAAGCAACTTAAATACCTGCTCACCAATGCACCCATTTTGACCATAGTGGACCCCAATAGAGATTACGTGATGTGCACGGACACAAGTGAAGAAGAAGTAGGTGGTGTGTTGATGCAGGAAGGGAACACAATAGCTTACAAATCAAGAAAATTAAAGGAGCATGAGCATAAATATTATTCTTACGATCTAGAGTTGGCAGTTGTGATTCACGCCTTGAAAATGTGGCAAAATTACCTTATGGGAAGAAAATTTCTGTTATTGACAGATCACCATAGTCTAACCAATTATTTTAGCGAGCCCACTCTAAATGAAAGGCAAGCGCGGTGGGTGGATTTTCTATGTGGTTTTGATTTTGAGATCAAACATTTAAAAGGGAAGGAGAATCGGGTGGCGGACGCTTTGAGTCGGAAATTGCAATGCCTATATGAAATTTCTTGCATTGAATGGAAAGGCCCCTTCGGAGAAATGATTAAAAAGGTAGCCGAACAAGATTTTGTTTATCAACAAATAAAACAACAAGTGCAACAACCAACCGGCAAAGAAAAACAACCAGATTATGCCTTGGATGATGCTAGAATGTTGTATTATAAAGGAAGGTTGTACGTGCTCAATCAGAACAGCATTAAAAATCTAATATTGGATGAGTATCATAAGAGTCATTATGTTGGACACCCAGGATATCAAAAGATATCACTGCACTTCGAAAATAATATTATTGGCTGGGAATGAAGAAAGATGTGGCTAGTTATTTCGCACGATGTCTAGAATGTCAGCAAATTAAAGCAGAACATCAACATCATGCGGGTTTATTACAACCATTACCCATTGCAGAATGGAAGTGGGAATCCATTTCTATGGACTTTATAACAGGCTTGCCTAAGTCAAAGAAAAATAACGACTCCATCATGGTGGTGGTGGACAAGCTAAGTAAGTTAGCACATTTTATACTGGTACAATCTACCTACAGAGTTGTGTAGATTGCCCATGTGTTTATGCAAAATATATTTAAGCTACATGGGTTACCAAAGAATAATTTCAGATCATGATGTAAAACTTACATCGGTCTTTTGGAAAACATTGTTTGAAGAATTCGGAACTGAGATGAACATTAGCACGACTTATCAGCCTCAATCTAGTGGGCAAACTGAACAAGTGAACCAGGTGGTGGAAGATATGTTGAGAGCATATGTGATGCAGCAACCAACCAGTTTGGAGGAATATCTACACTTCGTTGAATTCGCATACAATAATGGCTACCACACATCGTTGCTAATGAGCCCTTTTGTAGTATTGTATGCACGGAAGTGCCGCACCAGCTCGAGCTGGATTGGACATGAAGACAAATTGATGTTAGGTCCTGAAATGCTTAAAGAGATGGAGGAACTAAAACTAGTTCTAAATTATTTTTCCCTATTGTTAAAACTAATATTTTTTTAAACTTAAATCTTAAATATCAAAAATAATTATTTATTATTATTTGAATTTTTTTATAATTTTATATATATATTTTATATTATTATATATTTATATATATTATATATTATATATATATATTTTATTATTATTTAATATATATAATTTATTATATATATATATATATATATATGTTATGTATATTCTTATCTAATTATATAACAACATCACAACCTACAACAATACTAAGCAATATAACCCAATACAAATTTGCAAATGGATCGTCCATTAGTCACTTGCAAATGATAATCTAAACGACACTTCATCGAGGAATGTAATTTAATTATTTCAAATGTATATATGTAAATTTATATAAACCTACTACAATACTAGGCAATATAAACCTATACAACTTTCCAAATAACTTTGCAAATGGATCGTTCATTAGTCCCTTGCAAATGAAAATCTAAACGACACTTGATAGGGGAAAAGTGAAAACATAAAACAATCACAGCGAATATAAAGTGAATCCAGCTTTCGCAATTCCTCACTAATTATACAAACATATATATAGCACTATAGCTTGGCCGACAAGGTCACGCCCAAGGTTCATTGAGAAAAGTAGTATGATCAATTTCGATCATAATTAATAACCATCAAAGGTTCCAGGGATACCATTGAAACAATTTGGCCAACTCAAACCACCATCTTGCAAGGAAAGCTGTTGAAGGGATTTTGTGGTTGCATTGTCATGTCGGTTGGGTATTTTCCTTTTCAAAATAGGTGGATGCAGGTGAACATTGTAACTCTCTTTTTTGCATGGCATTAGCCGGAAAAAAAATTCAAAATAAAGACAAAGGTGGCATATTGTTACTTATTTAGACTTTTTTATGCATTTGATGTATGTATGTATTGATGTATGTATGAGGTATTTCATTGGTGTTATTCATGGTTGAGTTTTTGTTCAATTTCACGATTCTTTTTGCTATTACCTATTGCTCTTAATTCTACAAAAGATATTCCAAAAAAATTGTTGGAAGAAAAACATACAAAATAATAAAGCTAAATAACTTACATCTAACCCATGGCTCCCCAAGTCACTACTCTCATTAGGTCTATGTTGCTTCTGAGCAGAGATCGAGCAACAACACAAAAATCCATTCTTACTAGTAGAGGGCATTCTATATCTACCCGCTCAATTCCTATGAAGTCAAAGAACTACGATGGGGTCAAGTGTTGTATTTCTTATGTTTCTTCACAGACCTTCAATTTCATATTTTCTATCTCCACCTCTTTAATCCATGCTTCATAAACTCCAAATCTCTCCATACTCACCATGAAAAAAGCTTGAATATTCCCCAGCAACAAGTTCATCATGTTTTGCAACTGAGATATCAAATCTCTTTGTCGGGTTTGCATCCCCTCCATGCTTATTGGATTCATTATGGGATGGGGTGGTGGGAGAGGTTGACCTCCCTCTTTAAAAATCCATTTTGTCACCTTACTCCCACATTGACTTGGGTAGCAAAAAAGGAGCTGTTTTCCCCTTAAACATGGAATTCCTCCACCTTATTTAAGTGTGTAAGACATAACTTGATTCATGACTATAGATTGCGAGATGGTGCAAAAGTACCTGCTTGGGATTTAAACAACTGATTGATAACAAGACGTGAATTCCAAATCACCTTAAGTTTCTTTGTACTCTTAGAAATTTCCAGTTTCATCTCCATCCACATAGCCATTTGCTCTGCTAGGTTGTTACTGTGAGTTCCTAATCCCTAATAAAATGTGATTTTTTCTTTTTCATTGGGGAAAATGATCATCTCTTCTGCTCGTTCAACCCCTAGTATGTATATTGTTAAGAAAACATCAAGAATGTCAATATCATAATAGTAAAAATCTATTTTACAAGTCACAACAAGTTAGATATCAAATTTATTTATAATATTATTTTAGTTATGATCTAGATCTATGAAGGAACAAAAAGAAATATAGATCTATGAATAATACAAAGATGCAATGAAAGAACAAAACTTCAATTAATTAATAATATGTACTAATATTTGTTTAAATGCGGAATGGAGCAAACTAGCTCAGGTGATGGTAGTTCATCTTTGAAAAGATATGTGATGGTTACATGCCTTCTAAACTGTGCTACAATGAGGCTCGATGGCTTTTTTATCATAAAGAAGAAGTGTGAAACCCTAACCCTAAGAGATGAAGAACCAATTTTTTTGGGCCCCATTAGGGTAAGTTGGACCATTAACTTCCAGGGGTCATAATATTGGAATATGATCTATATTTTTCTATCATAATACCTAGTTTCGAATATCTCCATGAGGAAGAATAAATGTTTCCAATCTCTCTTTTCCTAGAAAACGTCTTTTAGGACGTCAAAGTAGCTGTAGAAATTTACAACCCAAAGAACTTCCAAAAATAGAAAGTTTTGCTAAAACTAAGGAAATTGAAAGGAAACAGTGTTGGGGGTCTAAGTGGAAGAGGTGGGTGGCCACCAATATCCACCTGGATTTGTCCTGGCCCCTCAGGAATAAATGGTCCCCATTGATTTAAGTGCCTGCATAAGATAGGGGAACTTCTGTTGTACTTGGTCCCTAGTAAGCCACTTTCCTTAGTGCAAGAGCTCGTCAACTTTCACAACCTGATAGAGTTGGATCCTCTATTGATGAGTGTGCTTAATATGTGTGTCCATGATTCAATCAATTGTGGCCTATTCAATGCAATCTTAGTTGACCTCTATTAGTGTCAATTGCTCAACAATGTGTGATGTTTCCAATAATGGTGGAAAGTATGGTTGAAGGCTATCCAGATTTAACGCTAATTGTAGGCCAAGGATTGGGAGAATGTTGAGCTCAAATTAATTGTCACCCACAACCTTGGTGATGGTGTAAGGTCCATATCAGAGTGGTCAAAGCTTCCAACTAGCTCTTATACAGAGTTCCTTCTACAAATGTAACCAAATTTTAACATCAAATTGAAACTTATGTGGCACCCGATGTTGATCATGACATATTTTGTACTTGGAATTAGCTTTATCAAGGATATCATGGATATGCTAGCAGATGTGCTCGATGCATTCAATAAATATGGTGGCTTTAGCGACTTTAGACTGAGCATGTGCAGATTCTACTTGTGTACTTGCAAGAGGCATTGCGACATCGATGGGACATAATGGTTGAAATCCAATGCCCACTTGAAAGGGGATATGAGTAGTCGAACTATGGAGAGTTATGTTATAGTTGTGTTGCACATAGCGAAGACTCTCATACCATATTTGTGGGTGCTTGGAGTTGTACATGCATAGTATGTGCACTATCATGTTGTTGGAAACCTCTATCTAGCCATTAGTCTGTGGATGGAATGTAGCAGGATTTGTGAGATAAGTGTCCAATACCTACTATCTCTATTTGATAAGATGGTATATGAAATCCCAAAATGAACCCACACTCATTCGAAGTATAGTTTGGTAATGTATTTTGTTATGATGTTCTTCTTGCAGACCATCAATAGATCCATATTAAAAGATGTATCAATTACCACAAATGCCCATTCATTACCATGCTTAGTAGAAGGGAGGAAAAACATATAGTTGATGGAGTTAGATTACCAAGGTCGCCTAGGATTACATAGAGGAGTGTACAAGCCATGATTCTTAAAGGTTGGCTTGGCGATGGCACAAGAAGTGAAAGATTTGATATATTGTCCATCATCCTATTAGATTTTTGGCCAAAAAAAATATTTTTGCAACACTACAATTGTCGTCTCAACACCAAGGTGCCTACGACCCTGCTATATTACACCTCCCAGGTCATCTTGGTAAGTTCTCTTGAATGAACACAAAGATGTCCCAGATAAGATAACAATATATCCTACAAGTGGAAATATGGAACTAGCTTTCCATCCATCAACATCATGTAGGTGGTAGAAAACCTTGAGTCACTTTCATATAGGTGTGGCCATCTGCAGGTCTAGTGTCTGCAAGAGTTGAGAAATGTACTCAACACCACAATCAGGGGTCGATTGAGGTAGTTTGCAACATTGTTGGTGCTTCCATTCTTATACTTTATGTTCAAATAGAATTTTTGTAGGTATGTGCACCATTTCTGAAGACAATCATTCTGTAACTACACATGTTTCTGCATAAGTTAAAATGTTATGTAATTTTTCTGATCGTCTCCTTCCCCAGAATACAATGCTTCCATTGTCGTTAGGCCTACATGATAGAGTACATCTCCTTATCATAGGTGGGGTACCTATGAATAATATCATAGAGTGTCTCACTATGGTAGGTCATTAGGTGCCCATTTTGAGTGAGGACTACAATAATAGCATAATCTGAGGCATCTATCTCAATATCATATTGTTGTTGTAGGTTTCGAAAGGTGAGGACTGTTGTAGAGAAAATGAAGTTTTTAGTTAACAAATGACTTCTACTATGCCTCAAACATAAAAAACATTGTTTTTACTCCACTCTTGGAAGCATGACTGAAGGGCCAACTAATATGATAAAAACCCAACATGAATCTCTAGTAGAAATTAGTAAAACCCAAGAAACTACAAAATTCTAACATAGTCGTAAAGGCATACCAATCTAGAATGACTTGGATCTTTGCGGGATCCACATGCACACCTTACTCGTCCAGTATGTAACCAATTTATTTCATATGAAAACTTTGAATAGTTACCAATTTCTTTCCGTAATCATATAATATTAAATTTAATAGGTTTTCTCACATTTATAATATTATATTAAAGATTATACAAAAATTACCATTTATCTTTAAAGTCGTAATTTGAAAGTTGTTTCACTCTCGAATATATATGAAACACATTTAATTTTTCTTTTTTGCATTATGTAAATTTACAAATTATGGTGTTGAAAAGTACTTCAGAATTTTACAAATTATCTGGTTCAAAAGTGCTTAAGAATTTAATAAACTTCAGCAAGGAAATATTGTTACATGCGATAATTATCAAAAAAATATAAATACATTTGAATGGAAAATCGAAAATCTATTATAGGTGCAAATTTAGTTTGTATATTTAAATTTTTAGTTCAAAGTATATTTTAATTACTTTTCATATAACATTATTTAAATTTTTTATAGTAAATTTTCATTAGTACATAATATTTACTATACCAGTTTAGATTTATCTTAATCTTGGATTTATCAAGTGTCGAGAAAAATCAAATCTCTTTTCATGGTAAAATAAGTTTCTATCTCAAAAGTTTTGATCTCTTCTCATAGTAAAAGAAGCTTTTATCTTAATAGATTCGATCTTCTTAGTCGTATAGGAGGTTGAGATGGATCTTTGATCCCTCTCGGCTATATAGGTGGTTAAGATGGTGGTTAAGATGGATCTAGCAAATATTACAACTTTGATGTGGAAATATTTATGTTATTAAAGACTTTAATATGTCCATACTATACAGTTTTTCCTTTTAAGGATTTATTTTACAAATATTTAACTAAAAAAATATTAAAAAAAATTGTGTGTTGAATTGTATTGTAGTTTTTAATATCTATATGGTTATCTTCACTTTTTTTCTTGGCCAACATTAATTTTTTTACTTTTTTATTCTTTTTATTGGAGGTGTGACATAATTACACATCGCCTACATATTAGACTCCACAATGCATTGAATTGTATTGTAGTTTTTAATATCTATATGGTTATCTTCGTTTTTGTTCTGGGCCAACGTTAATTTTTTTTTTTTTTGGAGGTGTGACATACTTACACAACGCCTACATATTAGGTTGTTGCCTACATATTAGACTCCACAATGCGCGCACAATGATACATCTCAAATTACTGAATTTTAAAAAATCATAAAAAAATACTAAGTTATTATATATATATATATAATATATATAATATAGTAATATATATATATAGATAGAAGATAAGGATATATATAGATTACATATACATATACATATACATATACATATACATATACATATATAGATATAGATATAGATATAAAACCGTAGAATGACATCCATAATCATGGAGGCTTATCTCCACTTTATTATGGAGATTCTTAATCTATAAATATACTTTGTTATATTATTATAGGTCAAGGCCACACCTTATCAATGAAACATACCCAAAAAAAACAATAATGGATCACTTCAAAGGACAGTTGTTCATGTAACATTTTTTTTAATTAATCAATTTAATTGGAAGGACAAAAAGAGACTTTGGAGATAAATTTGAACCTTTGATTTGTATATACTAGTATAAATAGTTTAAAATATTCCATAGAAATTAAATATTTACCATCCACTTAATAATTATTGAGAATTAAATTAAATTTTGGAAGCCCTAGTCCAACGTAAACTCTCCTTTTGGAGTAATTATAGTAGATTTGTATTTTTTCATTTTTACATATTTATTAAAAATGACTTAACTATAGAGTATTTTAATTTTAATTGATTGTAGAGTATTTATTTAGCAATTGTAATACCCCTCAACAAAAAGTAAATATTGCATTTACAACTTTAATTTGGTAAACTTTCGGCTGAGGAAAATCCTAGTAAATTGAAATGTTAAAATTATTTTAATCTTATTTGGAAGACAGTTATAGAAAACCATTGAATTCATGGGAAGAGTGACTAAATGGAAAATTTTCACTCCAAACACTTATAAGATTGTTATTCCTTGCCAAAGAGATAAATAATCTCAGTTGGGACAACGGAGCCAAGAGGGTAGAGTGAAGAAACTTCAGGCAAACTTGAAGACCTGGTATCTGGTTGTCGGAGGTCCAAGAGAGGAAATAAAGTTGTAAATATTTTAACCTCAGACAAGACATTCTTGAGGTTCGCACTTGGGGACATTCATGAATATATGGATATAGATGGGTGCACCATTGGAGTGAAAAAAGGAAAGGGAATTGGCAAGAGACTCACCTTAACATAACCAAAGTAGGAGCTGACTTAGAGCGAAATTGAACACCGACAATCAGCACTAGATAAAGTAATTTACAGAGACACGCTCGCAGGTATTATCATGTTATAAGGTTCCAATCAAAAACAAACCATAACATGAGTTAACATAGTTAAGAAGAGTAATTTTTTGGCATATGGGTTGCTTAGTTGTAGAGCTGCACCGCAAGGAGCGAGGAGCCAAATGGGAACAGAGGAGCGCAAGGGGGGTGTGGACGATTCCCATAACCAATGATACTTAATAGGCCTCTTCCGATGAGACCCAACTCTTCCTCACCATAGATCGACTATTCACATCATTTAATACAAAATTAATATCGAGACTAAGTCATCGCATACATGTAGATGGAATACCAATACAAGTGTAATTGCAACCTATTATTGTTTATAAATATATGTATAGCCAAGGATGTGCAACCTTGTTTATAAATAATCCTAAGTGCTATGAATTGATAGTGGTAACATTAATAATATTCATATTTACTTCCTTACAAAACAAGTTATCTAGGATAAAATTAATGGTAGTAATTCATAGGTACGTTACAAGCCGTAATTTATGGGTATGTTACTAGTGGTATCAGAGCTGAAGGGTTCAACACTTTGGCACATTTAAGGCGTGATTAGTTGCAAGTTGTTTTATGTTCCTCAGAAGGGAAGAATCCCTTTTATGAACACATTGAAATGAACTTGAGTATGTGACAAGTGGTATTGGAGCTGAAGGTTTTAACACTATGGCCTACTTAAGGCATGATTAGTTGCAAATTGTTTTGTGTTCCTCAAAAGGGAAAAATCTCTTTTAAGAACACATTGACATAAACTCCATTACATAAATTAAGTTATCCTATATACTAATGAAATTATTGTTGAAGTACTCTTACACTCAAGAACTATCACCGATTAAGTAAGTTATGTTATCATATATACTAATGAAATTATTGTTGAAATACTCTTACACTCAGGAACTGTCATGTTGGGCACCTAGGAGAACAAAAAACTACTTGGAACATTCATTTAATAACACATAATGATTAGTAAATCATATTCTGTCACTATGAAATAGTAAGAATGGAGAGAAAAGTTTATGGGGTATGGTAATGAGGAAGTATATGCCTAAATAAACCAGAAAAGACATATGGGAGTAAATTAAGTACAATGACATTTAATATTACAATATGTTAAAAAAGGGGCACGATGTTAAATTTGGAATCACCCTAACAAGTTAGGAATATCTAGACAATCATTACCCGCTTTTAGTAGCAAGGCCCTCTTGTTAATTTGCAAAATTGTGCCTCGATACATAATTTTATGAGATTGGCAACTCTAAAGATGCTAAAATTATAAATATACTATGAATTGTTAAAGGATTAGACAAGCACAAAGGGTTTAAAAATAAGAATTATTATGAGTAAGTAGTAGGTACAGTTGGGAAGCAATTACCTGACGAGTTTAAATTACTCATCCTTTATGAAACACTCAAAATAAAAAGGCATTAGAAGATATTTGAAAACTTGTAGTACATAAGATCAAAACTTATGGTACCAAGGAAGCTCTATTTGGCTACATGTAATGATAATTTTGTCAAAAATGAGTGGGATATAGAGCACTTATGATTGCAAAATGATTGATTCAATTGGAATTATATTGATCAATTGGAATCCTTTCTACCAAATAATATTTAGTTGAAATATGGCGAACATTAGTAGTAATGACAAGATGTTATTATGTGTATAACTTAAGATTAATATAGCCTAATACAATAATACTCATCTAACACAAATTAGTGCAAAACCAATGATTGATGAGAAACAAATTGGTATGGGAATTAATAAGCCTTTTTCTTAAAAGTCTCTTAATGGTAAAAAAAAAATAGATAAGAATTGTTTCTCATTTAAATTAGAGAATTGGAAGTAGGAATGGTAAATTGTCATAATAGCTTGTGATAGATAAAAACTAAACTAGGAAAGAATGAAATGACTAGTGTATTGGTAATTTTAAGTTATATTTAGGATATTCTAAGAAAACCCTAACATTTTGGAACAATGGTGTTAATGCTCCAAAGGTACAACGTGTACCAAATCTAACAAGTATCAAGCGAAGAAGAAATTAATAGCGAAACATGGAAAATTTTAAGCAAAGAAATGCTATGACTTCCAAGATATAGAAAACAATTTTGACAACTTGAATTTTGTGTACTTGATGGACAGGGCGAAAGCCCAAAATTTCCAAGTTACGGATTCACAATACCAAATAATGGCATGATTTGCATTTTAATCACCTTGTGATTAGAAGGTTGAATTAATTAAAATAAGATGAGAAAAGAGGCTTGGCTTATTAGAAATAACTGATGATTGAAATTTCAATATTCAAATTGATTTGAAGTGTAACAACATGATAGACCAGAATAAAAGCAGACTAGCACCATGAACAATATACAAGAGCAACAAGTAAGAGAGAGAGATAAATAAATAAGAGACCGTATAGAAAACTATATATATGCATGATAAAATACACATGACGATGGGTGTGTATATTGATACTTTACGGCATCTATTGTCTTCACGAAATTTGAGACTATGGTAAAAGATATGGGTACAAATGTTATTTATGTCTGTTGAAATGATAAGGCTACACATCACCAACTAAGAATGTCCTAGATAATGGTTAAGAAAGTTTAATGGTTAAGAAAGTTTAATTTACTTTCATCGACACAAACGAAGTTGGATCAAATGATTGATTGGAATGGGCATATCCTTATAAACGAGTATGTCAAACCACACTCGCATGATGTGTTTAGGCTTTTGACAAGAATGGAAGATGGAACAGGAAGAACCCCATAGCTAGGCAACATATAACCCCAGACAGTTAATCAATAATTTCCATTACACAATGGGATGTAAAACTGATAATTGAACTGTGAAATTATATATTCAGGGGTAACATAAATAATACGGTTGTAAGATTTAGGGATTTAGTCCTCCTATCATCTTGTATCATTCATAATAATGTCAAATTACTCTGAATTGAGACGGAGAATTTTCATAGTCTAAGGGAAAAGACAAAAAGGAGGGGTAATTGATAAAGGAAAAACCCTAAATTATAAACTTCGATTAGTCCTTCTACATGAAAGGGCTTAGGGATAACTAATGTAACCGACACCAAGTCCACATGCACTAAAGACAAAGATAATATCCGCCAGAAAAGAATATGTTGAAATAATTACTTTAGAATGCTAGAAATTTTTTACTATGGAATAAGTGATGCCAGGAAGCTATGCTCTTGTTTAAGAACCTATCAATGGTTGCAAGCCATAATTTGGGCCAGGTAAGAGAAATATTCCTTGAAATTACAAAAACCCAAAATAAAGATGACACATATGATTACTCTGTGAGTGGTCTTGCAAGGATAATCGATTACTCTTATGATGAAACAAAAGTACTATTTATTAACATTCCACCAAACCTCACAGTAAAATAATATGTTCTCTAATGAGGTAAATAATATGTTGGGATATTATATACAAGAAAAATATTTAGTAGAGAAATTTCACAAGTATACACAAGACCAAAATCTGGGTCAGAGTAACCCTAACTCTTAGCATGATTGGATTTTTTCCTATATAATTTCAAACTAATGACCTCACATCACTAATTGATTTGACAATACACCTCATTATTATCTTTAACACATATATGCACAATGTATAATAAACTAGGAATGGCAACTCCCTAAAATATGAGTCTGCCTGATAATATCAATACTACATAGAATATTCAATTTTACAGTCTTTGCAGGAGACCCCAAGTTTCCTTGGTACAATATCTATCCAATCGTGCAAGTCAGCATGCCTGTTCGCACTGCTCTAACCACCGTTCAACGTGCCCAAGGATACTTCTGCCTGTCGCACCCCTTTCACAGTCTTTTAGCACGGCGTTCACCCTCGGCTCATTCAGCAGAATGCCCTCAACTCGTTCAGGTGGATGCCCTTGCCGGTTCAGACATTCAGACCAACTTTGCTTGTTTAGTCATTCAGCCTTGCGCCCTCGCATGGCCTCGCCCGTTCTCTCGTTCGGCCCGACGCACGCCCTCACCTGTTCGGTCGTTCGGCCCAAATGCCTTCACACGACATTGCCTGAACTTCCTCAAACGACTTCGCCCATTCAGTGGTTCAGCCTGGCGCGCTTGCATGCCCTCGCACGACTCCCCATGAAAGCCTTCGAATGACTTCGACTGTTCGGTCATTCGGCCAAGCGAGCTCGCACGCCCTCGCACGAATTCCTTCGAACGATCGTTCAGACAAACTCCATCGAACGCCCTCACCGAGTCGTTCGGCCCGATGCCTTTGCACGGTCGTTCAGCCTGACGCCTTCGCACGACATGTGGCTCTGTTTTCTGCTTTTTCCCTAGCTCATTGCGTTAGTCCAAGAGTCCGTCTGCACCTTGCCAAATTTCAATCCTCTTCAAGTTAGCTCGCCGTCGAGCTCACATGAACACTTGGAAACTTCCTTGAATGATTTTTTGCACCATTCCAATGCTTTACTTATATGGGGTTGGGCCATGGTTTGGGGCATCGACTCACCATACGACTCACCATTTCGTCCAACTCACCCCAACTTTGCGACAGCCCATGGTGTGGGCGCCCATGTCCAGGACCGCCTCCAAAAATGAACTTTCCACCACTCAACACTTAGTCATTTTCACAAGATAAATTTCGCACTTTTCTTTCATTCAGTTGGCTCGTCACACCGTTGGCACGCGCCCTCAACTCGCTGTTCAACCGCCCAGCTCGTCGCTTAGCCATCATGCGCTCATGCCAAATCGCGCCAACCCGTCAGTGAAACGTGCCCGCTTAGCATGCCCAACTCGTGCGTTTGACAACATGGATATTGTGCTCTCCGTAGTACGGCGTGGAATAAAAACAACCTCATGAGAAGGATTAGTCGAACGAGCGACGCTGCGGGTAAGAATCTCAGGGTGTAATCTGGAAGGTAGCAAGCAACTACAAAGATAGAAACACTGTCATATGTCGGAACATCGCATCGGCAAACAAACTTTTGATATTAAATTTTATGTCTAAATTTTATTTAAAAATATAAAAATAAAACTGAAAATGAAATTAATGTATAGAGTACATAAAGGTTGACTACGCCGCTATTCTCCAAACGATTTTGTTCGACTGTGGTTTTTTTGGATTGAAGTATTTTTTTTGGATTTAAGAAAATAGTTTAACCATCTAATAGCCTAGCACCTAGTCCGCTAGTCTCACTCACACTGTATTAAAACATAAAATAGTAAATAATGGTTGACTGCTGTCTAACAAATCTCGTTTAAAATTATAGGTATACATGGCCATTAATCGCGGAAACCTAAAAGCCACATAATTTAAAATAAAATAAAACCAAGAGACCTTTACAATAAGTAAACATCGCCATGAAATCACTGAAGGACATCTACAATAGGTGAACATTGCCATCGCGTTGCGGTTTTGAGAAACGGTGTTTGTGCCTCAGCAATGGTATATTTATTATTATTATTCCTGTTTGGTTTCTGAAAGATGCCTGTGACGAACCATTATTGTTTCATTATGCGTCAATGTCGGGGGGCGTTGGTGAGATGAAATAGACAGCACAATATGATTCCAATGGCTGGGAAGTATTTTCTTGTTTGTTTGCCTCAATAATTCCTCTAATTTCTCTTTGGTTGTAGTTCAGTGATTGCAAACATTTCCATGTCATTGTCTAATACTTTTGCGTTCAAATAACATTTGATTACTTTACCTTTGAATTAAGAACTGAGGATAACACGTATAATGACGAGAGATGAATTCCTGAAGAAAGACTGAACATGATGCTAAGAGAAGAATAATTTTTCGCAGAAATGTCTTTAATAGCCAGGAGAAATATGTCAGAAGGCCACACATCAATGATGCACGGTTCAGAGAAAAAGGGAGCAGAGAAAGTTGGTACCCAGCTGGCGTGTTGATGATTTTGGAGGATTAGAGAATGTTGGCGCGAAAAAATGGAAGGTGAGATTTATTTTGCCAGCTAAGTGCTGTGCTGCGGGTTCTGCGAAGTCACTCGGAGAGCGGAGCTCTGCAATCCGCGTGGCGAAAAATGGCGTATAAACAAGGCCGACTGTTAGGGTTTGAGAAACAAGCGTCGCCAACTTCCTCCAAACCAAAGTTGACAAAAGGTCTTTGGTCTCCTGAAGGAGATAGAAAACGCATCGACTACATGGCAAAAAATGGCCCCATTGGCGGGGCTGGAGTTATGTGGCGAAGCAGGCTGGTAAGCACAATTTCAATTTTTTTAAAACTATGTAGAGAAAGTCTGGTTATTCGATTGCAATAGCTACCATTATAAACAGCTCTAGTGTATCTTGAATTTGAATTTCAAATGTCTTCACCCATAATAATTCATTTTCTAGTATATCCTAAATTTAAACCTCAAATCTCTTCACCCATAATAATTCATTTTCGCGACCATTTGAATCATTTTATTCTTCCTCTTTTATCATATTCACTTGTATGCATCATGCTTCTGCATTCATTTTTTTTAGTTATCTAAAGGAATTTGTAATTTGGCCGGTTCTTCAATTCTTGTTGGGGATTTTTCTGGTAAAATCCCAAAAACACAATAATTCAAGCACATAGAGGGAATGCTCTGTTTCCTTTACTTCAGGATCTTTTTTGTGCACAGGAAAGCTTTAAAAAAAATTTACTGAAGAACAGAGTATTGCACCACCATAAAAGATTTCTATTCATTAAAATAAAAATCACTGATACATATTCATCCTCTTTCACTTAGAGGGATTCACCAAAAAATTTTCACCCAAAAAAAAACAAAATTACTCTGCCTCTATTACAATTGATTTTTACACTGCTGTGTAAAATCTACATTCACATTTACTGCTGTAAAAATGGTTTTACATTTACAAAACTTACTGTTCCCTTTTCACTGCTGTGTGAAACAATTCATGGTTTTTCTGATACAAGCTTCCCCGTGGTTTTCTTCTTCACTTCTTCGCCTTCGCTCCTGCACTGCTGTGCGTTCTTCTTTTCACTTACCAAATTGACAAATGACAATATGTTTTTTACTTGTTCAGTCAAAACAAACTTACGTCCGTGAATAATTAAAAAACAATAAAATTAAACTATATGACATTGCCCATGCCTCTATTTAATTTACGCCCATACATGCCGTAAAAGAAAATTCAAAATACACCTACGCATATGACAAATATTTAATGAAGGTATGGTAAAAAATAAAACTTGATTTTACTCCACGCTAAGCTTTATTTGATGCAGGTTTGTGATGCCCGTCAACCGTTGATTTGCCCTCCTGGAATCCAACGGCTGAGGTGAATATCGGAAGCCCTTTTTAACCGAACTTTACTCCACATAACATTTATTGCAGCCTCACATGCAGCTTTGAACAACCAATAGTGGACAATGCTGGAGTAGATCGGACGAAGGAGATGAATATCGGAAGGCCCTTTTAGTCGACATTTACCTTCCGATAAATGTCAGAGGGTGATGTCACGCCTCATCCACGCGTCAACCCTAAATTTTATCGGGCCCTTGTGTACGGAAACCACTTCATGCCAAAGAACGGTCCGATATGCCTCAAGCGGGTTTGTGGTTTTTCAACTGTGGTTTCGGGGAATGGTACAACAACGTTGAAATTACATTTTCAACACTCCCCTTTAATTTCAACTGCTGGGCATTCGGTCATACCCAGACCCTTCCTTAAAAATTCAAAGCTTTTTTGATCCAGTGGCTTTGTCAAGATGTCTGCAACCTATTCTTGAGTCCTGCAATGTTCTAGGACAATTTCTCCATTGTTCACCAATTCTCTGATGTAGTGAAACCTTCTATCAATGTGTTTCGTTCTCTTATGAAACACTGAATTCTTTGACAATGCAATAGCTAAACTATTGTCACAAAAAATCACTGTCGCTTTTGCCTGCTCTTGGCCTAAGCTCCTCAAGATCCTTCTCATCCAAACTGCTTAACATGCTGCTGTTGTAGCTGCCACATATTTAGCCTCTGCTGTAGACAATGCTACAATGGACTGCTTCTTAGAAGCCCATGAAATGGCTCCTAAACCCATATGAAAAACATAATCAGAAGTGCTCTTCCGATCATCAACACTTCCAGCCCAATCACTATCTATGTATCCAACCAAATCTGAATGTTATGAGACATTATATAAAATTCCAAACATTTTGGTACCTTTGACATACCTCAAAATTCTTTTTGCTGCCTGCCAATGTGCCTCCTTTGGCCTCTCCATGAATCTGGAAATTAAACTAACATCATACATAATGTCAGGCCTAGTTGCTATTAAATACATAAGGCTGCCTACAATACTCTTGTACAAACTAGGATCAAAATCCTTGTTGTTGTCCTCTCTCCTGAGTTTTAATCCCATTACTGTGGGAGTGATCGCTGCCTTGCATTCTTGCATGTTAAATCTGCTCAATACTTGATTT
>APFE030830625.1:0-20545 GCA_000404065.3 Pinus taeda | reverse complement strand
TATATATATGCTTTTTTATTTCCAAGTCATTAAAACTTGAGTGGGCCTAATGGTTAAGAGCATGTGTTTCCTCCTAAGAGGTCATAGGTTCAAAACTAGAGGGGGGTAGAGTATGTATGCCTTTGTAGACTTAGTAGTCAAATAGGGAGGTGGGTCTCTTCTCCCACAAATAAATGGGTCTCATACACCAATGCAGTGTATGGGTTGGCCATGACGTTAAAATTGGATAATAATAATATTAGTTCATGAAATCGTGAAGATCATATTTATTTAATTAACATTTTAAAGAAATTATATAATTATGTAATATTATTTTTAATAAATATATAAAAAATATTCAAATATTAAATTTTATTAAATTTATATATATTAAGAATACATGAATATAGAGGACCCCGATGGGGGTGACAACCGGCAGACAAGAGGCTCACGACGAGGTGTTAATTCCCCAACACGCATTATAAATGTTTAACCAATTTGATGGGATTGCTTCACCTAATGTGAGCTTAGCGAACATTCTGGAGAGTGTTTGGTTTATAATTATGGTATGCTTGGTTGAGGTCTTCATTTCCATGTTACCAGAGATGGAGATGGTGGTTGTGGTGGGCGGTATTGTTTCAGATGCACAAGGTGGCTTACTCTCTAAGCCACAACACACTCATTAGTGTTAGTATGTTCCACGGGGATTCATTCTCTAGAGGCAGAGTGTGGCGTCGGCATTGGTGGAGGTTTTAGAGGGAGATACTTGGGACCCTGGTTTGTGGTGGAAGGAGGTGGCTTTCAGACTTTTGTGGCAACACAATTCTAGTGTGACATCTAATACTGGGGTCATCTGTAGTGCAACTCGGGGGCCATCCAATTTCACAATTGTGTAGGTAAATTTCTATAACTATGTCTTTGTGGTTCCTTTAGTTTGGAGTTTGGTAGTAGCTAAATTTTTTCCATCCTCATATCAGTAATGGTTGGGTGGAGCAGTGTGGTGACTAGATGCTTTATTGTTGACGGGGCCAGGGGTCTCTTATGGGTGTCGAGCTTAAAAGGGTGTTGTATTGGGGGTGGCATACTAACCCTAGTGGGTGGCCACGTGTTGTGGGGGCATGGTGGCTCTAGGTACGAGGGTGACTACTAGTGATGTGCGTCTGGTGTTTCTTGGTGCGAGGAGAGGGTGAGTAGATAGGGAGGTGGGTCAAGGGTTTGTCGCTTATGCAACACCATTGATCCAAGGACTGGGTTGACAATGCTAGTATTTGGAGATACTCTATGGGTGGGGGTCTCGTGGAGTTAATATAGCGAGGAGGCCATGACGAGAGATGCAACGATAAAGAGGTTGCACACATAAGGGTGTCGACCCTTGAGGCCTCAGAATGATGCATCTGGTCGACCAACAAGGTCTTGGGGGAGAAGTTGACTAGTAGGTCAACTCTCCAAGAAGGGTGGACCTCCCCCCCCTCGATTTTAATCTATTGAGGCCCAATTACATCAAGTTACTCTGATGGTTGAGCAATTAGCTTAGGATAGGCAAGATGAATATAATGAAGTCATAACTTTCATGAATGATTTGTAGCATAACTAGTGGCACATACTAGATAAGTTGGTATCTCTTCGGCGCAAGCATAAGCATATTATGGATAAGAAGACTTGCTTGGAGGGCCATCTGGATCACATAGAGGCCCATGTGTATGAGGAATTTTGCTAACCTCCACCACCAAGAGATGAATCATATGGTCCACAGCTAGGGTATACTAATGCTCAGAGATGATGGCTAGTTGTTTTTGTATCTTGGGTCATTTTTTTTTACTATGGGTTGCATGCATGAGATACTTTGGTTTTATGCTACTCTTCTGTTTGTGATTTTGTCAATACCTCCAAGCCAACCAGTCCGGGAGCAATGAAGCTAGGGGTGTTTTGAACTGGAATCAACCATGAAGTAGTATTTTGAGTAATTAATGGAAACTTTCGAATTATCTATATATATGAACCAAATATATTAGATATTTTCAATATATAAATAAAAATAACAAACATTTTATTAATATTAAATTTAAATTATTACAATACATACACAATGAAATTTTGGCTCTGTTAGGGTTTTCAAAATCTATGTATAATTAAAATTTTCAAAAACCCTCATGGTGGCCCAGACTATCTCATAGAGGAATTTTGCATTACACTTGCAGATATGTTGCCAGGAGATTGTGTGCCAAATTCACCAACTTGTTATCAGATATTTGTCAAGCTCCCCTCTAGATAGCCATTACTCATTAGGGTTTTTCATTCAAATCAGGTCACTTTTCGCTTCTTTCCGACACCCTTCTTTTATTCAAATGATGAAGTGTTGATGATAAAATCCATTTTGGGGACAAGATTCAAAGCTCAACGACTTTTGGTGTGGACCATGCTCCTTCAACAAGTAGAGAGATATTATATAGTAATGCTTCTCTGGGTATATTGAAACGAGCTCATTAGTTAGCTTCCTCATAATTTGATAAGGAATTTCCCTAAATGCGTAATGATAATTGGCAGATCATTTTAATCAAACCACCTTTGAAAGGTTGGGTCAAGGTTTCCAGAAAGAAAGGAAAAAAATGCGGGCTTGAGGATGAGCCCTTATTTGAGTGATTCATCTTTCTAATTGTTTATTCTATCCCTTTATGTCTTCTTTGTTACTCTCAATATCATTCATCCCTACTTAGATATCATTAATACAGGGAAGATTGTGCCAAAAAGTGAGGCATGATATAATTTTATTTTTGTTTGATAAAAAAAATTAAACATTAAAAAATAAATTTTAGTTGAATTTTAATTATTATAAATATATTAAAAAATAATCTAATTTTTTTTTTCAATAATATACACAATTATTCATCATGTTTAATATGTCTTGTTTTAAATATTTGTAAATATTTTTATTTTAAACATTTTTTTTGTAAATATATTAAAGATTATTATTTAAATTTTATATATATATTTAATCAAATTATATATATATGGGGGTTAACTCACTCTAACTAGCATTAATTCATGAAATTGTGAAGTATATTCGAAAAAAAATAATATTATACATGTTATAATATTATTAATATTGATTAGATGATATTTCGATATTATATAATTATATAATATTATTTTTATAAATATTTAAATATAAAATATTATTAAATTTATATATAAATATTGAAATATATAACAATATGAATTAAATTAAAACAATTTTACCCGTTTATCATATATAAAATTTAAATAACAAATATCTTTTTAATATTAATATTAAATTACTATAAAAAATCAACATAAATTTTTAATGGTATGCAAATATTATTATTATTGAAGTTTTAATAAATTGTATCAATATGATCAAATATATTCTCAAAGTGGGGGCTTTTGTGAGGAGTGATTTTGTTCTACTATTTCTAGATTATTCACATAAACATAAAAACATTAAACATCAGATTTCTTCATCATATATATATATATATAGTGGAGGATGATAAAAATTGGGCTCTAATGCTTGCATGTGTGTATTTGCATAGAGAGCTTCTCTTAGCTTCAAGAATCATAAATTCTCTACTAACGAGGCCAACCACATGAAGGTGGAAGTCATCTGGCCTCCCCCCTCACTTCTAGCCTATAATTACACTAAAAACCCCACCTTCTATTTTAAATTACATAAAATATGTCATCCACGTTCATTCTAAACACATAGATATAAAAGAAACAACATAATAAAAATTATACACAATCATCAATGCATATCAAATTTCCATTAATATATGATTGCAGATCAAATTTTGCAAACATAAAAACATTATGCGTAAAATTTTGATTATTACAAAAAATAAGCATCAAAGTTTTAATTATTGCAAGCAAAGAAATTGTAAATACAGAGACCCCAAAAATTGTCAAACATACAAACATTACATGTCAAACACAAAAAATGCTATAAATGCATAAACATATAAGCCTATGTAAACTTTACACATTGCCAAAAGAAATTCACACACACTTTAAAATACAAGTCATACAATATAATTGTAAATACTATTCAAATCAAACTCAAAATACAAGCATACACAAACATAGAAACATCACATATCGATTACACCCTAAAAATCTTGTAAATGCATAAGATACAAGCACATGGAGATACAAAGCATTGCCAAATGAAATTTCAAACACATTCCAAAGTACATATCCAAATGTCATACAAAATCATTGTAAATACACAACCATACAAATGAAACTGAAACCTCAAACATTACTACAATCATGAATACACATCAAAATACAAAAATACACAAGCATAGAAACATCACATATCAATTACACCCTAAAAATATTGTAAATGCATAAGATACAAGCACATGGAGATACTAAGCATTGCCAAATGAAATTTCATACACATTCCAAAGTACATATCCAATTGTCAGACACAATAAATGTAAATACACAACCATACAAATGAAACTAAAACCACAAACATTACTACAATCACGAATACACATCAAAATACAAGAATACACAAACATAGAAACATCACATATCAATTATACCCTAAAAAATTGCAAATGCATAAGATACGAGCACATGGATATACTAAGCATTGCCAAATGAAATTTCATACACATTCCAAAGTACATATCCAAATGTCATACACAATCATTGTAAATACACAACCATACAAATGAAACTAAAACCTCAAACATTACTACAATCATGAATACACATCAAAATACAAGAATACACAAGCATAGAAACATCACATATCAATTACACCCTAAAAATATTGTAAATGCATAAGATACAAGCACGTGGAGATGCTAAGCATTGCCAAATGAAATTTCACACATTTCAAAGTACATATCCAAATGTCATACACAATCATACGAATGAAACAAAAACCACAAACATTGCTACAATTATGAATACACATCAAAATACAAGCATATACAATTTACATAGAAACATCACATATCAATTACACCCTAAAAATATTGTAAATGCATAAGATCCAAATGTCATACACAATCATTGTAAATACACAACCATACAAATGACTCAAAAAACACAAACTTTGCTACATACACGAACACACATCAAAATGCAAAAATACACAAACATAGAACCATCACATATCAATTACACCCTAAAAATATTGTAAATGCATAAAATACAAGCACATGGAGATACTAAGCATTGCCAAATGAAATTTCACACACATTCCAAATTACATATCCAAATGTCATACACAATCATTGTAAATAAACAACCATACGAATGAAACTAAAACCAAAAATATTGCTACAATCATGAATGTACATCAAATCTTGATCACCATACATAAATAATATTGTAAATACAAAAACATACAAATATCACCCGTCAAATTTTGATCACCACACATAAAATATTGCAAATACACACATATCACACATCAAATTTTAATCATCACAAAAAACATCATGTTAATGGTCATTGCTAAAGGAGACAAACACACACGCAAACATTTCAAAATACATATCAACATGCTATACATATCCATTGTAAATACAACCATTAAAACTCAAACAACAAACATTATCATAGACAATCATAAACAAAGTACAAAATGTCATCAAACATTACATTAAAATAACATGAATAAATTGTTTTAATGCATTTAAGAATTTAAAATGTGTAAAGCATACATTAACAATTAAGAAGTTGATTTTGGATTTCAAATTTCAAGTATGTTCCATAATGTAGATTGATATGTCATTAAAAGTTATTAGCTTAAAATCTATGATGCTAACTACTATTAGACATAACCAAATCTAAGGAAAAGTAAAAACTAAGAAGTGGAAAAGGAGAGAGGATGTACAAACCCTTAAGAATGACCATGGTTCGTTCTTAAGGGCATTGAGAAGGGGCTTTTTAGCCCCTTCAAAAAGAAATATTTTATTATTATTATTACGAGTTTTCCGAGAGTAATTACAACACAATGAATAAATAAACGTCAATTTCTTTTGAAAGCGATTAATGTCTTAATCATTTCATGTCTTTTGTCATGAACATGATGGACATGTAAATGTTTCGTATGCCGTGGCCATGCACATATCCCAGTGATTCTCTGCAAAAATAATATATTTTAAAATTCAGTGAAAAACCATGCTTTCTATATAGTGGAACAAAAAAATGCATAAACTTATTTATCATTTAAGAAAGTGACTAACATAATTTGATGTTTGAAATCATCTTCTTAACTTGACTAAAGAGAAACCCTGCTACATCTTGAGCATTAGTATTGGAGCATGTACTTTGACTTCAAAAGGGAAAAAATCATTTAGATGAAAGTAAGTTTGAAAATTAAATAGTCTAGACTCTACTATAATAATGAGATAAAAAAAATACTTATTCATTGAAATTGACTCATTTAGTAGCCTTCATTGTAAGAAGAGAAAATACAAATGTTGGAACATGAACATAGTTAAAAATCGAAAGTGATGAAGAAGTTGAAGGAGTTGGGGCTTACTAGAATATGCCTAATTTTGGGAAGGCTTTGGTAGCTAGAGGCATATGGAGGCTCATATCAAATAAGGGTCTATGAAGCCAAGTTATCCTATGAAAATACATTGAACCTTATTCATTAGAAGACCTTCCAAGAATACTCATAATATAATTTGTTGATATGTTGGAAGGTCATTGTCCAAGCCTTCCCTCTTGTGCAGAATTGGCTACTATGGGAAGTTGGTAATGGAGAAAGAGTAAACGGTAGGAACTAATCCTTCCTAAGGTTGGAAGTGGAGGAGTAAGTCCCTTAAAACAACTATAACTTAGATTAGGCAACCTCCCCATAATTCTAATGTATACGGCATCAAGAGTGGAAGAAAGCAAACTTCCTAGATTTAGATGGTATTGAAGGAGATGTATGGGAGGATTTATTGGGTACTAAATATTACATTCGCAACCCATCCACATTCGCTTTAAAGATTCTACTGTCTACAAATTTAAGGGGAAATGGCATGCTACAACATATTTAATGGGAAATGGCCTACTACATATATATTTCTTAAAAATATACATGTATGACAAAATATTCATACCTGTCTGTGCTGGTTGAATAACACTGGCATCGTGCAGCACTGTCACTCTGTTTTTTTTATTACAGAAACACCGTGCAGAGGCTGAACAAGTCTCTCGATCGATCAGAGACAGCAAATGCCCGCCCGCCCGCCTCTCTGCACGGGCTCTCAAGGACGCCTTCGTATACTGTACCAAAATTGGATTCAAAACATTTAGGTGATTACAGTTTTAAGGAGGTCATAAATAAAATTATTGGATTCTACTATTTGTATCACAGATTTGGAATTCCCATTGTCCGGGAAAAGTAAGGCTGATTTACCTTGTCGTAACATTGAAACTGGGCAATTCAGGGGCTGTTTCTTCCAGGATCTGAGGGATACCTCAGCTCCCCACAAGTCCCCACTCCAACTTGAATTTCCTGCGTGTATGACAAACTTGCATTCTCAGGAAGGAAAAAAACAGAGCCTATTCAGATTGATTCTCAGGAAGGAAACAAACACACACAGCCTATTCAGATTGATTCTCAGGAAGGAAGGAAACAAATAGAACCTATTCAGATCAATCGAAGACTTAATCTATGGAAATCTATGTTTCTATTAATCGGAGAGAGAATTAGATGGGCATATAATCTCTGAACGTAGTATCTCTGAAACTTCTCATATAATCTGTGTATACCTGAATCGGCGTTCTTCCCTTGAGCAGAGGTAGGGTGTCGCACCCTAATGAGATATGTATACTCTTTGTCTCCTTCCAGCCTTATAGTTGTCGGTGTATAAGGACTTCTTCCCAAGCCCAACGAGGGAAGGGAATGCTACATCCACAACAGTACAATCACAGAGCCTTGTCATCCATAATTGCATAAGCAAAAGCACAAACAGTATAAGTAAAAGCACAATGATGGCCTTATCATACAGAATTGCATATAAAACAGAGAGTACAAACACAGAGCCTTATCATCCATAATTGCATAAGCAAAAGCACAAACAATATAAGTAAAAGCACAATGATGGCCTTATCGTACAGAATTGCATATAAAACAGAGAGCAGAGCTGCTACTTATATGCATTTAACAACAAAATTGATAATACAGAACTACTTATATGCATTTAACAAAATTGAATTAACAGAAACAAAGAGACTATACAGAATTTGACCATATCAGATGGACATTAACCAAAGAAGATGGAGAAAGTTGAAACAAAGAGACTATACAGGATTTTAGCAGAAGAGAGGAGGATGTGGATGTGGGAGGATTTAATTCTGTGCCAATCAGGGGCAGGGCGTGTGAAGTAGTTTGCAGCAGTGCAGGAGGCAATACCGCCAAGCCAAGACAAGACAGGGGTAGTCTCTGTTTGCCATGGCACCGCCAAGCCAAGACAAGACATGGGCATCCTCTGTTTGCCATTGCACCGCCAAGCCAAGCCAAGACAAGACAGGGGTAGTCTCTGTTTTCCATTGCACCGCCCAGTTAAGAGCTTGAAAAGGGCCGTCCGAACAATCCTCATACTGCAACATTGATCCCAAAGAAGAAAAACAGAGACTCTATTTGAATCTATAACTAGAAAAAGAAGAAAAACAGAGACTCTATTTAAATCTATAGACACAGACTCTATTTGAATTTATAACTAGAAAAAGAAGAAAAACAGACAGAGACTCGATGCGTAGAAATCCACCTAATCTACCTGCGATTGATTGAATCCCATCCATGCAAATATGAATTCATATAAATACGTTTAGCCTATAAATTTATGTGCATTCAAAAACTGAAGCAGGGCATGTACCAATTCATAATTAGGCAATTTCTATGGATTCAAAAACTGAAGCAGGCGCCCATTTATATTTACGCGTTTAGCCTGGTAATTCAATAGATGCTGGAACAGAGCTAATTGCATGAAATAATTACAAAATCATATTAATTCTAATTCTTGCAGTGTATGCCAATCACTAAGCCAATCTAATCTAACATCTGTGTGAAGGTTACATGTACAGAAATTTGCATACCTGGGAGTGAGAAGGATAGGGGGATATCTCCTCATTCATATACCTTTCGCTCCGGTGATGTATGTCTACCTTGAGAAAATTGATGTGACGTATGTTTACCTTCACCTCCCTGTACCGCGCAACACAACAACACGCAAACCAGACCAGACCAGACCATACCAGACAACACAAAACTCATACAGAGACCAGACCAGACTACACAAAACTCATACAGAGACCACCAGACTCACAAACATACATGACATGGAGCTCCAAGACGAGACTCATACAGCGAAGCGCAGTAGCCATGGGAGGAGGAGGAGTAGATTCGTAAATGGCAAAGATTGGGACAAGGATCGGAAACAAATATTGGTTGGATTCAACGGTCAAGCTTTCCTTGACTGCCACCTTTGCAAAACAAAAGCACTTTTCTTGACTACCAGCGCAACAAAAAGCACTTTGTGGGGACATGATCTTGGATTGCCAGTTTTTGTGAAGATAATTTTGTTCCCGGCTCAACGAAAAAGCACTTTGTGGGGACATGATCTTGGATTGCCAATTTTTGCGATGAAGATAATTTTGTTGCCAATACGAGTATAAGTCATAATTTAATGGTTGTAATAATTTAACGTAACCCCTTTCTTAAACTTTCACAATTTCAGATGCATTGGCTTAGATTGTATTTTATTTAGTATGTCACAAATGAAATGATAGTACAATTGGAGAAATTGAATGAGGACCCCATCAATGAATTTGTCAATGGGAACAGAGTAAAATTGTATAGAGACAATTGCCTCACTTTCGAAAGTTTATATGTTTGTAGGGGAAAAACTATTTTTTTTGTAACCTTATTGGCATGCACAAGTCAACGTTGGGGTTGTGCTCGTAGGAACAGTGTGACTAACATGGGAAAGTAGATATATCTTGTTGCATTGAAGGACTAACACACTGTGCACCAAGAACATTGCACAGACAAGTGTATAAGCAGCCAAGGAAAGTGTGTAGTACTGATGATAACATGAGAAGTGGACTACATCTAGTGGTCGATGATGGCAACAGAAACCAAGAAATTGTAGAAAAAAGTACCAGCAAAAGTGTGTGCCACACATTTGGAATTGTTGTTAGTGAATTAGAGAGTGCTCCCAACCAATCAAGTTACCAACTCTAGAGTTGTTTCAAATTATTTTCAAAAACTATTCATGTTTTTTACCTATCCAAGGGAAGCCCAAAGCAACTAGATTTAAAATAAGGCCAAAACACACTCCCATTCATAATAAACAAACTTATTATAGCTTGGGAAATGGAATCTTAAAGGGAATTACAAGCATATATGTTGGGCACCAAATCGGCCTATCGTTTTCCTGCATTTCCACTCCTCTTTTCATCCCCTTTGTATTCATTCACATATATTTACTATGTAAAACTATGAGGTAATTTCCCTTTCTTCGTCTCTTGGGATATTTAATTAATGAAGTAGAGTCATGAGGGTTTTTCCTATGCGAACCACTAAAACATGTTATGACCGCAGATTCTGGAGCGCAGGTGTTGACCTCACGGCATGTCGCAGCGGTTCCGCGATTCACAGCAGCTGATCGACCACGATGAAACAACATAACTGATTTGCAGCTGTTCTCAACCCGTTTTGGATCATTTCTGTTCTTGCTCTCTCGGCGCTGGTGCTGTGTTGAACTGATGTATATCTTTGGGCATATAGTTGCTAGGTTTTGGGTAGAGATGTTACTCCCCTTTGTACTGTATAAAAGCCGGGTCATTCCTGTATGAGGGGTTAGCCAGAGACTGAATTATATTGTAACAACATTGTTCAGATTAATAAAATACAACCCTTTTGTTGTTCTATCTTTCGTTGTGAGTAACGCAGCCCTGATCAAAGAGTTGGGCCTGCTCTTTTGATCAGGTATTGCGTGTTTTCTTGTTATGTGTGTGTTGTTCATTGCTGTGTTTATTTCTTGATTGTTGTTACAGATTCTTTATATCACCGTGAATACCTTTTTAAGTTCTACAATTGAGTTTCTATTTCTGTTACAACAATGCTTTGATTTGGTATTCATGAAACCTTGTTCGATGATAGATTGTAACCTTGCCCCTGCATATACCTTGCGTGTTGCCTTGGAAAGAATACGCACCTGGATTGATACATTAATGCAGGAAAAGGGGTGAATAATTTGTTCATACCTTGACACCAACATTTTGGTGCTGTTGCAGGGGAGGCTAACAAGGTGCAAGACACGATATGTATCAACCAGAGGGTTAATCTCTCGTCTTGGGGAGAGAACATGCTTTCTCACACTGCTCCAGATCCTAAGCATAGGTATTTCTTTTGTTTTGCGCTTTTATTGTTTTCCTGTTTTATTAGGGTCGATCTTTTGCCTTGGGGAGGGAGGAGTCCTTTGACACCTTGCTCCAGGCCTTGAGCTTAGATTTCTCTAGCATTTTTGTTGTTTTGGTTTTGAGAAACCCAATCTCTCGCCCTGGCGAGGGAGGGCTCCTTTAACGCCCTATTTCAAGTCTTGAAGTGTTATGTTTTCTCGTATGTGTGTGTTATTTTTCTTGTTTGGTTTCTTGTCCTAGGGAGGGAGGAGTCCTTTGACGCCCTACTCCAGGCCTTGAACCCTAAGTTCCTGTTTTATTTATTTTTTTTTCCGTTAATTGTTCTCTTTTCAACGTGATCTCTCGTCCTGGGGAGGGAATGGTCTTTTGATGCCCTACTCCAGGTCTTGGGCACTGTGATTTGGTATCAACATCTTTCGTCACACCAACTTGTATGAACAGAGAGCCAAATAAAAGGGGCAGAGGGAGAGCCCGAAAGAAGGGAGGACAGGATTTGGGAAGGAATACTTATATCCAGCAAATCATTACAAAAGCTTAATCAGAGGCGTCTTCCCGTGTAGCCGTGAGGCCAGGTGCGCGAACAAGATCTGAGGGACAATCTGTAGATCAACTAATGCTGTCCACAACACCCCCTGCAAATTCGATACAACAGGCCCTTGCAATAGCCAGAGAGACAAGCAACATTACACTTGATAAAGGGGTACCATTCCTCGTAACAGAAGAAGAAGAAGTTGCAATTAAAACATCCGAGGAAACCGTCCATCCCAGTAGGGAAGAGCAAGTTGCAGAGAGGAGATCTAAAGGGCCAAGGCACTGTGACAGGGAGGAAGAAATTGTAGAGACACTTCTATCACCAAAGGATAGAGGGAGCGTTGTTAAGGCAACTCGAACCCCTGTGATAAGAGCCCTTCCTGCGGAGCCTGTTGAAATCCCCAGTGAGTATTGGAGGATATTCATGGCACCTACAACCTCCACTATTGACTTCCCAATTGGGGATCTTGGGACTAGCGCACCAACAAAGCCCATTCCTTTAACAACTTTACACAGTTTCCATGGGCTTACTTCAGAAGACCCCGACACGTTTTTGTTTGAATTTGACATTGTGTGTCGAGGATACGATTATATAACGAATGCTGAGAAATTGAAAATCTTCCCTGCTACGCTAAAAGGGATAGCCCTGCGGTGGTTTATGGGTCTTGGGGGAAGGTCTATCACCACATGGGAGGAGATGAGAACTGCTTTCTTGGAGAAGTACCATGACTACTGTAAATCACGGGATATTAAGGAAGAAATTTTCAAATTTACACAAAAAGAGGACGAAAATATGGAAGACTGTGTGGAACGCTTTAAATACACATTGCAGAGATCAAGTCACTCTGAACTGGATAAGGACATTTTAAAAGTTATCCTTCTCCGGGCCTTCCGAGAGGACTCTTTGGAATTGTTAAATATAGTCGGAAAGGGAGATATATCAAAGGAGAACTTTGACACCATCTACGAGTTGTGCATCCAGTGCTCAAGGGGAGTTGCAAGGAATAAACAAGGGATTCAATCAACAAAAGTATCTGGTGGAGGTGTTACAAAAGTAGAAATTGGAAATCTGTTGGACAGCCTGAGGACTAATATCCTGAGTGCCTTGTCTGAACAAATAGACACACTGCAGGTAAAACATAAACAACGAGAATTGGAAAGAACTATGGCTGTATTTCTCCCAACATGCAGGAAGAAACACCTACAGAGGGAATGCCCATTAAAATCTGTAGAGGAGTGTGCAATATGTGAGTTGAATCATGCGACAAGTTCATGCCCATCCTTGCCAAGACTGAAAGCGGTTTTTTCAAGGGACAGGCGCAGAGATGGAGCAGTTGTACTTTATTGGACCTAAAAAGCCATGGCAACCTCGGTCGTCAATGGGAAATCAAGGTATGTTTCCGGATCCATCTCAATATTTTAGTAATTTTAATATGGGTCCCCAGTCCATGCCTTATCCGACCATGTTGCCCCAGTACTAGCTTCCACCTTGGCAGTAGTGGGCTCCTCAAGCTAGTTTGAGTTCCTCGTGGGCTCCAAACTGGCGGGGACCTTCTCCTCCCGGGCAGTTTCCCTAGTCAATTCCACAACAACAACTTCAGTTACCCTCTAATGTGCCTCCTGGTAATCAACCTGTTCAACTAGATCGACGACACGTGGCAGCGTATCGGCTTCCAGATATGTCAACCAGATTGGTGACATGTGGGGGCCTCTCAACCATTAGATCTGTCAACCAGCTTAACGACATGTGGTGGCCTCTCAACCGCTAGATCTGTCAACAAGATTGGAGACACATGGTGACCTCTCAGCCGCCAGATCTGTCAACCAGATTTGAGACATGTGGTGGCCTCTTAGCCGCCAGATCTGTCAACCAGATTATTGACACGTGGCGTCCTTTTAGCCACCAAATCTATCAACGGTGACACATGGCGTCCTCTCAGTCGCTAGATATCTCAATGGCGACACATAACCTCCTCTCAACCGCCAGATATGTCAACCATATTGATGACATGTTATGTCTTCTTAGTTGCCAAATCTGGACTTAGAATTCGCAACACGTGGCGACATCGCAACTGCCAGATCTGACTCTAGGATTCGTGATACATGGCATCATCTCGGCCACCAAATCTTACCCTCGCTTTGTCGACATGTGGCAGAATCTCAGTTGCTAGATCTGTCCATTAGTTTGATAACACGTGGCAAGTCTTTCCTTAGATACATGACAAGTGACGCCCTCTCAACGACCACATCAATGAACCAGATTTTTGACATGTGGTTGCCTCTCATCCACTAGATTTGGTCGTCGGCTTTATGACACGTGGCGGAATGCCAGCTGCCAATTTTGGCCCTCGAATTGGTGATAATGGCAGTTGGGCTAGGATTGGTGACACGTGGAAACCTCTTAGTTGCTAGATCTGACCTAGCTTTGGCGACGTGGCGACCTCTCAGGCACTAGATCTGTCCATCAGATTTATGACACGTGGAAATATCTCAACCACGGATCTAGGTGTTAGATTTACAACATGTGGCGCCATCCCAACCACCAAATCTGGCCCTCTAATTCATAACATGTGGTGACTTCTCAACCGCTAGATCTGGGCATGAATTTTCAACACTTGGCAACCTCTAAGCCACAAATCTGGCTGTCAGGGGGCAAAAATCAATGGAATTTCCTATTTTTCTTACTTGTTCATGAACAAATACTTACATGGATTCATTAGTTGTTTCAATGTGGGATATATTATTTCCTATGTTGAATTCAACTTCCCTGGTTTTGTGCACGTGAGCAAGTTCTCTTCCCTTGGAGAAATTCAACTCGTCATTGTTAGAAATGCCCGGGAGGAAATTCCCTTTAATTTGACTTCGAATTTGTCCTCTCCGCAAATAACAATAGTAAGGTGACTACAGATAAAAAAAAAAGAAACAATAATAAGGCAAGCGATGGGTCGGAATATCCGTCACTGTCATCTTTGGTTTCAAAAACGTCGTTATCGAGCAAAACTAGTGAACATATTTTCGGGGAATTGAATATGGCATTGTGGGATTCTATGTTTGGTGGAATGACTACTTGAATTTGGAGAAATTATCATCATTTGATGTGGAATTGTGTGTATATTTAAGTTTTTTATTTAATTTTAAGGAAATTATTTTGAGTTTTTTTTATTTAATTTAATTAAAATAATAATAATAATTCTTTTATATTATATTTGAACTTATTAGTTATTTTAAGTTGTTTATTTAATTTTAATTCAAAAATCTTAAATTACAAGTGCGAAAAATACCTTTTGGTTTCACACCTTTTTGTGTAGCTACCAACTTTGTGTAAGAGTAGTTCATAACAAGGAGGAATTGTTTATAGTTTCCTCCTCTAGGATTTGGAGAGCATGACTTGAAGATCTTTTACTAAGCTATGGTATGTATTGGCATATTATCTTATATAATATATAGAGTGTTTTTTCTACCCAAAAGTTGCATATTTGTAAATTTGAATTTCGACATTGTTTAACGTATCATTAAAGAGACTATTAAGTGCTTTAACAAATATTAGATGCTAAAAGAGCAGATTTGTTGTTGTAATAAGTTTTTTCTAGAACAAGGATATGCTTGGAAAGTGTGTCATTGAGGTTGAAATTTTTTTGCATTGAAGTAAACTTGTTTAATCTTTATTCTCTTGGGCTTATCAGGTGCTTAGTATTTAACTCAAAAATCAAAGTTCTCAGAATGGCTCGAAACCTAAAGGATCGTGTTCGTCTCGGAAAAACGATCCTAACATAAAACAATGTAAACTTTGAAACGATAACTCATATTGTTACCTGTTTTGTAGAGATAGCAAAAAAGTGACCCAATTTTGAAAAGGGGTGATGCAAAACACACACGTGTTTTTTAGAGCTTAGTCTTTGGCACTATAATTTTTTTTATGTACATTGCATTTTAGAATGGTAGTGTTTTTTATGCTAATTTAAAAACGTGGTAATTCTACACCAGGCCCTTTTTTTAAAAGGTTTTTTTTTTTTTAATGTATGAAATGTAAATAATTATTTTGTAAATTTAATCGTTTTTGGAGTGGTATTTTTTTTTCATATTTTCTTGTTTTTATTTTAATTTTATTTTTTTGTAGTGAGGTTTTTATTGTTTTGCATATTTAAAGAAGAAGGTCGATATTTTGAATTTTCGATATTCTACATATTTATACATCGTTAACTAATTTTTCAATCCACAAGAAATAATTGTTTCTAAAAAACAATTTTTTTTAACAATGGACATAAAATGGCCATTTTTAACATAAATATAACTAAAAAACTACACGTTTTGATAATTTTTTGCTACAATTGACATGCGAAAATCGCGAATTTTATACGAAATTTTTAACTAAAAATAGTTAAATAATATATATATTATATATATATATATATATATATATATATATATATATATATATATATATATATATATATATGAATTTCATGTCAAAAAAAATAATAATCATTTTTTTAAATAATGATTAACTTAAAAATTAATGCGAGAATCACATATTACAAATATTGAACGCATAACAACCTTAATAGAGTGTATATTCTTCTCATAAAATGTCAAATTCAAAACATTGCAAGTATAACTACTTAATAGTTACAAAAAATGAGCTTGATTTCCAAGCATAACTTAAATTTAATCAACAATGTCACATAATCCAAACTCTTCGTCCTCTAGAGTTTCATCATTGTCTTCTTCCACAATATTTTCTGCTTCATTTTGCTCATTTCCGTCTTCTAATGGATCTTTGATGTCTACAAATCTCCCAATGTATGTCTTTCCAAACATCCCATGTAATGGTGGTTGAGGTTCCTTTGCCTTTTTTGCCACACGTGATTCACTAAAGTCCCCTTTCTTCAACCCAATTTCTTGCATCACATCTGGAAGAAACTGAAGAGCATTAATCCTTTGCTGAATGAAATTGCACTGTAATGGATCTTTTTCAATTGCAATGCAATTTCTTCCTTTTTGAAGGCAGCATGCTAGTGTTGTACCTAATTATCAAGCACAAAAGAAATAATGAAGCAAATTAGTACAATGACATATATAACATATTGAAATTCAATTCCATATAATAAAACTTACCTGAGCCAAAAAATAAATCTAGAACCCAATCTTCTTCATTTGAACATATGTCTATAAGATAGTTAATCAATAATTGTGGTTTTTGATAATTTGCTTCTTTGTCTTCATATGTTAGTTTTCTCACAAAAGCACCGTAAGCCAGTATTTGGCTATGACTCTTTTCGTCTACCCCATTAAAAATCATAGACATATAGCTATCATCTTTTGCCCAACTATCAATATGAATGAACTCACAATCATTTATATATAGTTGATCTTCACGGTTAAGAAGATTTGACTTTTGCCTGTAACATGAAATAGTAAAAGTTTAATCAACTTGAACATAAATGATTTTTTCAACATTAATCAAATATACATTTTAAACATCTTACCATGTAAGCTGCATCCTTGAATTTGTTTTCCCCTTGAAGCTTGACAATATCATTTCCAATTGTGTGTCTGAATGAAATGTCACAAATCTCCATAATGGTGATGATGTGACTTCCACAAATCCCACAACCACTTTACTAAGAGCTTGATAAGTATAAGGGTCACTATCATAGTCAATGTTTGGAATATTGAAACCATGGGGAATATCTGCAATAACCAGGGCATACTCCCTTTTAGGTAAGATTTTAGCAATGTCTTCATAGTCACCTTGTATTACTTGATATTGAATAGTGTCTAACCCATTCCAAATGAAATGACTAAGAGTTGGATCAAGTTCAACATTCTTAATATGTTGCTTCATCAGTCTTTCGATCTTTATTTTTTCAATTAAGGTTCTGAAGCTAGTTGGAGCTCCATTATCATCTTTCTTCATCTTTTATAAAATAAACAAATATATGTGTAAGTTATAAATTAAAAATAGTACACATATGAATAAAAATGAATGTGTAAATCAAGATACCTTTTTAAATGCAAGATAAAAAGCTTTTAATTTTGATGTAGAACTTGAATTTGGATAGTTGCGTACAACATCATCCCAACTATCTTCATTCAACAATTTAACCATTTGTTCTTGAATTTTCATGTAAACTTTGTGGCTGCATAGATAAAGTAACAAAAAGTTAATATAATGATATGTATAACAAATACTACCAAGAACAACATGTTTTATTTAAAAGAAAATTATAATCTAGAAATAAATAAAAATAATTCAACAAACTTACGTTTGAAATTCCTCGGACATTTCCTCCAATGATAATTCCCCTGACTTCACACGAGATAATATTGTTTTGAAAAAAATTTCATCTTTCACTCTTTGCATTGCTCTCCAAGGTGTGATAGTCATATCTTCTGGAAGCTGTTTCAATTTAGGAGTTGATTTATTGCCGCCACATATCAATGGCTTAGACTTTTTGACCTTCTGGTTTTTAATGCCAATGTTTTCCCACATGATAAAAATGTCATCAATTAACTTCCAAACATCTCCAGTTCTAAATTCCAATTGGAAAATGTTATCAACACCTCTAAATATATCACTAGGAATGTTTCATTTTCCACCTTTTGAATTGGGTTTCTCTTCAATTTGATAACCTATTTCCATACAACATTCCCTTCGAAAATATGCAGTAACATTTATCCTATCCCCACCACATTTTTCTTGAAATTCACTATGAATAAATCTAACCCTTTTGATGAAAGTCATAGACATCCTATATTCATTTTCTGAATTATGATCCCATGCCATTAACTTTGCTTTTGTATCCGATAAACCATCATAAATGACATTTCATTGTTTCAAAACGTGGGTTATTGGGATATTCCTCTATCAATTGTCTTTGAGCTTCTACAGAATGGTTCCCCCCATGCACATAATAATTGTATTCAAAACATTTTGACTTATCAAATGCTTCTTTGTTGCGAACTTGAACTGGATCAACAAGAAGCACATAATTAACCACATGAGCTCATGGATTGCACCTTATCAATGTCTTCAAGTTGTGAACATGAAAATGGTGTGGCTTTCTGACTTGATATTGACATTGTCCTTCACTTGCCTTATAGGTTTTTCTGACATTAAGCTGAAATGTACGACCACCATCAATTAAGTTTCTCTTTGTCAAATTCTATCCAATGGCATTTTGTTTTGTTTTGATAATGCCATCCTCTAAATCAGCTCCTGGTGTAACGATTTCTCTACTTTCTTTTGAAGTTTCACCAGGTTCTTGACCACTGATAATGACTACTTCAAAATCTTCAACTTTACTTTTCTTCGTCATAACATTCTCAACAGATTTATTCTTGGACATTGTTATTTTTGGTCTTTTACAACTCTTCTCAGTTCCAATGTCATCCTCAGCAACAACAACATATGCTTCACTGTCAGTTTCAACTTCATCATCCTCAAAAGTAACTTGTCTACCCTTGTTAGATTTATCCACTAGAGGCATTTTTTTCTGATCCTTTCGATGTAGTTTTGTAGTATCATCAATTAATACATTTTGCTTGTTTTCCATATCTTCTTCTGACACTGAGTAAAAACTGCTGACAACTTTCATGATATCATGCTCTATGAAATGAATGCCTCCCAACCTAATTGAACAACTTTCAACAAAATTCTGCCAAACAAAATATCATATGTCAATAAAAACAAAGTTAAAAAAATATAGCAAGACCCTTTTAAGAACGCAAAATACAAATATAAATAACAATACTTACGATGTTTTGTTTCATCTCATTTATGGTTTGTTTACACAACTCTGTGGATACCTCTCTTGTGTCATATAATGAATATGATAGTCGATATTTAATCCTTTCATGTGACTTGGGAGCTTTTGTAAGTATATAAACAACTTCAATGTCCGGTACCGAACACATATATATGACTCTTCCCATCAGCTCATAAATTCCATTATCATTCGGTATATCAATATATAGATATATATTCACATTTTGTCTTTCTCTTTCTTTCACATACCAGATTCTTGAAGGGAATTTCACCTCTTTTGAATTCTTCCAGTTTGAAATCATCTTCTTATCATTTATGGCACTTGAAATATTTGTAGCCATGAGCTCAGGTGGAGTTCATTCACCAATGTTTTTTGAAGATGAACCTTTAAGAGTCTTTGGTCCAGAAAGATTCACATAAATCTTCTTTGATGCTATTTTCCCGAAAAATAGAAACACATAAATCAGTGAATAACGAAAACATATTAACTTAAATCCACAACGAAAATATATCGTTAATTTTTAATTTGTATAATCCGATAATTGAAATTAAAAAAATATTAACACTAAGAAATGGCAGAAGCCCACTGACACCACCTCGTCCATCTGCGAAGTGGCGAGCGATTCTGAGAATCGCGCAACCTCCGTGGGCAGACGTGCGGGCCGCCATGGTGGCACAGGATGGGGTTGCGGCAGCTCCTCACTGCACTACCTAGGCGGACCGACCGCCCCCACACCCTCTCCCCTCCCCCTTCCCTACACGCCCCCTCTTCCTTCCCCCCTCACGTCCACCCCTACCCTCCTCCCCACATCCTGTACCCTACCTGCCCCGTCCCCCTACCCACCCTATCGCCCGCCC